>LAPY01002079.1:17253-32349 GCA_000970635.1 Eragrostis tef | reverse complement strand
CTTTCGAAAAAAAAGTTGCAACTTGTTGACATGAGTATTCTATCAATCCTATTAAGTTTTGGGCTGGGATATCACAAAAGTAAGGCTCTAAGGCTTCGCATACAAATAAACTATGGTGCAAAATCAAAGTACTTTTGCATTTAAATAATCAGCCAATGCAACTGAAATACTCAACAAAGCTAGAATGCAGTATTTTTTTGAAGCAAAATATCCTACATATTAAACTAAAGTAATAAATAAATGTGTTAGACAAAGAGAACGGTCTAGCATATTACGTGATTATGCTGGCCGAGGAATCGTTTCTTTCTTTTTTTTATCCCCTTGAGACAATCTAGCCGAGTAATCTGCGCGGAGCGTGTTGATTCAAAACAGCTGAGAGACCTATTAAAAAAAATAGAGAAAGATAAAAGGCTCCGCACAAACAATTGAAAACCCATGTACTATGGGCCACAGGCTTCAAATGACAGTCCAAATAACCATACGCAACAGCACCTAGCCCACAGGGCCCAAAAGATGGTTCGTTGCTCTGTCATATCTTTCTTCTTCCTTCGTTTGCTGTGTCCGTGAGGAGCTTCATGGTTTTCAATGGCGATGTAAGCGGAGGAACGACAGATTGAATGAAGGACAGAAGGATATAAGTTATTGGCGAAAAGATCAACTCGTCATGCCAAAGTTCCGCCACTAAATCACACGTATTTAACTTCCACTATTGTTGAGCTTTACTCGGTCTTGTTAGAATTTGGGGGCCCTAATTTTTTGGGCCCTTGTGCCGTCGGCCATATAGACCCTGCAAATAGCCCGATGGAGTAGAACGGATGAGCGAAATGTCACATTTACCGTTGAGCCGATACAAACACCGCGGCTCCAGCTTCTCCACGCGCCGTCGTCCCAGCTGCTTGCCCCTGCTGCTCGCGCCTCGCCCCTAGTGCCACCCGTCGGCCCGGCCGTCCGCCTTTGCTACGTATGCCCCTGGCCGGCCCCCACTCCTGCTGCTCGAGCCAACGGTCGTCCGCCCCTGCTTCTCGAGCCGCCAGGTCTCCCTCCCAAATCCAGCTACAAGGTCGCCCGCCTCTGCTGCTAGCTGCCGATCGGCCGCCCCTCCGCCCCCTACAGGTTTTGCCTTGTAGAATCCGCTTAATTCACTCGGGAGACACTCCCGCTGCAACTTTTGTCATTTTTTTTGAAAGTTAACATTTTTTTTGAGAGAGACTGAAAGTCAACAGGTGGGAGAACTCTCCACCTCAATTCCCCGGCCTGGGATTACAAACGAGGTTGAGAAGGTGGGAATAGAGTCGGATGTATTCTCAATCACGGATGCATTCATACGGTGAATGCCTTTTTTTTTTCCTTCCCGAGCGATCATGTTGTGAATGCTTTGCTGCTCCCATGGCGCTCTCACCAATGGATTTGTCCTGTTCTCTTGGTTCTTTCGAACTTTAGGCAATCTGGAGTTCGGGACCATATGCTGCTTATTCGAGCAATTCCTTTGTTTTTATTGTGTGTGTGTCTTTACGGGTAGCAGCAGGATGAGGGAGATAACATGAAAATGCACTCAGGTCCTGCTAACGTTAGCCTCTACTGATATCTAAAATTTTGATAACTTCCCCTAAAGGAAAATAGATAACTTGGACAGCTATCTGTTTCTTCACCTTTCTTAGCTTTATGTCTCAAAGCATCAAATTGTTCCATATTTATATAAGCTTCCATTTCGCACATGCGTGATAAAGATATGTCCTATATTTGCAAATTTCCTTTAGGGATAATTCGCAGCTGTAAAACAACTGATACAAAAATTGCCCTTTAGTCCCCAGATGTTGGAGTTACTTATTGGGTTAGACTGAAGAGAAATATACACTGAGGTGTCAACACAACTAAAGTTTGGACTCATTTTGAGTCACTAATATATTTTTAGAAAATGAAATGGTCCCGACCTTTTGCATCTCAAGATGTGTACAACCGGAGTCACTTATGGATGCAAGTATAGTGTTGTGGTCCATGTGGCGATGTGCATAGATAAATGGTAACGAATGATACAGATTTGTTTGTAGGTATACTTCCAGGAAATTGGGGGTTCCTCAATTTTCTCATTGATATATTTTTACGTAATGTGTTAGCTAGGTTGGGTGGCCTAGGCCGTTTCACTACTTGTGTTACCCTTGCTCCCAGGCTGCTGTTGGCTAGGGTGTCTCACACTATGACAAGAGAAAGGTGCTGATGTAATCACTAAGGGGAAAGATGCAATTTCAAATCTGCACACCTCTTTTGTAAATTATTTCTCAGGGTGAAGGAAACATCTTTAACAATTTTTCATTTAGGATTTATTTATGCCAATGTGTTTCATCTTCGGTTATAAGGTTGTCTTGTGTTGTTGAAATTTCTTTTTAACAATGCGAGTTATTAGGTACCATGAACTCTGTGGAAGACAGTGGTTCTTATTATATGACGTTGTTTGTGTAGGTAGAATTCCGTTGTTTTGAAAGGAAATAATGGATGTTGAATCTAGTGGACATGATAAGCTGGAAAGCACATTACAAGATCCAAGTTCAGAACCATGCAATCTGTCACTAGAATATTTGAGAAAGGTTACAAATGACTTCTCTGATGAGCGATTACTGGGTGAAGGTGGTTTTGGTAAGGTGTATAAGGTAATATTAAATCATTTTTTTTGGTCTGATTGTTATAACCTGATTTTATATACCCATACTTTTATATTGATAAAAGAGTTTGAACAGGGAGTGCTACAAAGTGGGAAACTGGTTGCTGTCAAGAAGCTTGAACAGTTAAAGCCTGGCATTCAGGAGAAACAATTTGAGAACGAGGTTTACCATCTTATGAGACTTAAGCACCCAAATATAGTACGATTTTTGGGTTACTGTTATGAGACACAGAATGAATGTTTAAATCTCAGTGGGACGAAGTACATTTTTGCCGAGAAGCAGCAAAGGTTGCTTTGCTTGGAGTATCTGTCAAATGGAAGCCTTGATGGTCATCTTTCTGGTATGACAATGACAGTTAATTAATTTCTTTCGTCGGCCCGGCCGTACGCCTGCCCCCGGCCGGCCACCACTCCTGCTGCTCCAGCCAACGGTCGTCCGCCCCTGCTTCTCGAGCCGCCAGGTCTCCCTCCCAAATCCAGCTACAAGGTCGCCCGCCTCTGCTGCTAGCTGCCGATCGGCCGCCCCTCCGCCCCCTACAGGTTTTGCCTTGTAGAATCTGCTTAATTCATTCGGGAGACACACCCGCTGCAACTTTTTTCATTTTTTTTTGAAAGTTAACATATTTTTTTAGAGGCTGAAAGTCAACAGGTGGGAGAACTCTCCACCTCAATTCCCCGGCCTGGGATTACAAACGAGGTTGAGAAGGTGGGAATAGAGTCGGATGTATTCTCAATCACGGATGCATTCATACGGTGAATGCCTTTTTTTTTTTTTCCCCGAGCGATCATGTTGTGAATGCTTTGCTGCTCCCATGGCGCTCTCACCAATGGATTTGTCCTGTTCTCTTGTTTCTTTCGAACTTTAGGGAATCTGGAGTTCGGGACCATATGCTGCTTATTTGAGCAATTCCTTCATTTTTATTGTGTGTGTCTTTACGGGTAGCAGCAGGATGAGGGAGATAACATGAAAGTGCACTCAGGTCCTGCTAACGTTAGCCTCTACTGATATCTAAAATTTTGATAACTTCCCCTAAAAGAAAATAGATAACTTGGACAGCTATCTGTTTCTTCACCTTTCTTAGCTTTATGTCTCAAAGCATCAAATTGTTCCATATTTATATAAGCTTCCATTTCGCACATGCGTGATAAAGATATGTCCTATATTTGCAAATTTCCTTCAGGGATAATTCACAGCTGTAAAACAACTGATACAAAATTGCCCTTTAGTCCCCAGATGTTGGAGTTACTTATTGGGTTAGACTGAAGAGAAATATACACTGAGGTGTCAACACAACTAAAGTTTGGACTCATTCTGAGTCACTAATATATTTTTAGAAAATGAAATGGTCCCGACCTTTTGCATCTCAAGATGTGTACAACCGGAGTCACTTATGGATGCAAGTATAGTGTTGTGGTCCATGTGGCGATGTGCATAGATAAATGGTAACGAATGATACAGATTTGTTTGTAGGTATACTTCCAGGAAATTGGGGGTTCCTCAATTTTCTCATTGATATATTTTAACGTAATGTGTTAGCTAGGTTGGTGTTTTTTCTTCTCGCTTTTTTTTTCTCTAACAACTCAGGAGAGCTGTGTGTCATTTCACTAATAGTAGAAACAAAGTATAAGGGTGAAAGAGCGCCCAAAATTCTCTAAAAGAAAAAACATCAAAAACTAAACAAACACACCACAGACTTAAGATGGACGACCGACACAAACAGTAGGGCAGTTTATGGGCCCTGGTTTGCCGACTTGATCAGGAGGCTGTCCAAGTCTCGAGAAACAGCCATACACTACAGAGATGCTTCATTTCCTACTGCCTGCAGGCTGCAACACCTGACCTGAGGAACCGAGGGGGAGATTCCTTCAAATACACAGCTGTAACTGTGATTCCAGAGCCACTAGAATGATTAGCGAGTTGATTCCCTTATTCATTTCCTTGGGAACCTGATTGACAACAGCACACCACCAGCTAGCATCCTTCTCACTTGACTATAACAGCGAGCAACAATAAATGGAGCCCTACAAAGTTACCAACATGTTCTCCTGGAAGGCTTCTTCTAGTAACTTTTATCACTTGCTAGTTAATATCACATTATCACTCCATTTTGTGTCTATGATGAACTTTCGATTATTGAGAAAGCACTTTGACGTGAAGACAGCCCCAAGCGTCCTCTCTTTCTACCTTATGTGTTAACTTATAAGAATCAATCAGATCAATTGGACTCCTTTAAAATTTAAGGATGCCAATAATCCGTCATTAATTTCTGCCTCTCTTTATTTCCTGCTTCATGTAGTTGATGTCTTGATTCTCTTTTCTTGTGTATATTTCACATTACTTTCCTTAACAAAAAGGCAATTGAGCAAATTTTTGTGGATAGTTATTTTGGTCTTGATGACAAATTCTTTTGGATAGTTATAGTGGCATCCACTTTTGATGGTTGTACTTGTAACTTTGGGAACTCCAGTATTCATACCCCCTGGCAAATAGCTTGTTCTATGAGTTGAGTATTACGTTTCATAATTTGCGATTTCATTTGAGATGAGATTGAAATGTCACTTATTTTTTTTGTACCAAATTAACTGTGTGACTGATAATGTCATGCATGGTTTTCAGTTTCGCTCATGGTAAAAATGTTTGATTTAACAATATGTAAGAGCTCAGGCTGATTTTGACCTTCTTTCTTAATAATATCCAAGAATGAAGCTGCTTTTGACCTTCTTTTCACAGAAAGAGCATCCTATAGAAGAGTGGAAACTAGCCACTTTGGTGCTTAGACGAACTACAGTTAAGATTAAATGCAAATATACATGTGAAGTTGTACTTGATGAGAAATATTCCCCAAATCTACAGGTGTGTTTTCTAGAATGCACCTTCGTTGCCATAGTTTTTGCACTCGCCTCATCTAGGTAACAATTTCATTTGCAGGTAAAGCTCCCGTTGGGGTTCACAAGCCACTTTTCTTTGGTAAACTCTACCGGTGTAAATCTATTTTTTAAAACAGAGGGAATAACAGAGCCAAATAATGAGCACAATGATGTTAGGTGCCAATTGCCTCTTGCTTGCTTAGATTATTTTTTGGTACAATTATCTAGTTATAGGTCTGATTATCTGGTACTTTTGTAGGTTACGGGATCTAATCGTAATGTCCATTAGAACTTTCCAAGTTAAGGTATATGACATTAATGATATTTAATCTTTTCTTCTTTATGGTAAGACAGATTATGCAGTTCCATGCTACTACATCCTTTTGTTATATAATTAATGATTCAGAATGCTATGCTGTGCTAACTGTTACGATTGGAAAGGAGGAGAAATATCCAGTCTGTTTCATTAGGAATTAGGGTGCAGTACATATACATGAAGATGGGCCTAATGGGCCATATATTGGCTTATATCTATCTATACATGTGTATACTTGACACTAATAAGTAAAAATGAAAAACACTAGCACAAAATCAGAGAAAAACTATTGCTCTGTACTTAGCAGACTGTCCAGTACCACAAAGAATGCCATGGGTGACAATAAACTTCTACAAATTTAAGGAGTACAAAAGTTCTAGCAAATTCTAGTAGACTATTCCATGGTAAATAACAATCTACAAACTAGTAAGTAGATAGATCAAAGCAATTTGAAGAAGAATAGGGGTAGAGGGGTTGAGACTCGTCAAAAGTAACATTTTGAGAAAATCTCGGCTTATGGGATTCCTAAATAATTATGTTGTAGAAAAGGTAATCTCAAGTAGCAATCATCCATCTGATTTTGTTTTGTTATCCAACACTGAAGGGCCTTAGTGGAGATGATTCATTGGATGTTTCCGAGGTTGGTGAAGTGCAAAATATCAGAGAACCATCGACTCTTTGGAATTCAGAAGGCTCACCTGATTTGGCATCCAACCATCAGGATTTAGACCTTTCATATCCACAGCTTCCTGCAACTCTTGAGGAGCCTGGTTCTTCTTCTTCATGTAATTATTATTTTTAAGTTCATATCTGTTTAACACTATGTCAGTTTGATAATATATGCTGTTGTCATGAATATGCCGCTACAGATAACTATTCATTGCCAGGCTTAAATGGGCTTCGTATCGATGGTTTAGCTTTTCCTGGACAAGAACTTCGAGCAAGTGGGTACAATATCAATGGAACTGTATGTTGTTACTTTAAGGTGTGTTTTGTAGTTTTGGTCAATCCACATTATGAGTAGTTGTTTTCAAATCTCATTTCATAACATGTTTGTTGTAAATTTCCAACTCAATTTCACATTTTTCCCCCAAATTATATTTTTTGTTTGCAGTGGGTGCGCCAATTAGATGATGGCTCTGTAAATTTCATAGAAGGTACCATTTTATTTGAATATGATATGATAATACACAATAAATGAGGTTATGTTCTATATCTTCAACTATACATTGCTAATCTTTTGGATATAGAGGCAATGGGTCCTAGCTATTTGGTTACTGCCGACGATGTGGACACTTTATTGGCTGTTGAAGTCGTACCCTTAGATTCAAGGGAAAGAAAGGTTATTATTTCTTCATATCATTTCAGGTCGATTTATTTGTCTCTCTTCTTTAAGACCTTTGAAAATGACACAAAAGAGAACATTAGCTGAGTAACAAAAGCAGCATGAATAGGGAGAACCAAACTTTCCCTGCATTCCATAGTAGAGTTGAACTAAATAGAATCATAAGAAATAAACTAAAATAATTGGAGGCTGTCGGTATTAAAACAAGATCTCTTATAAAATTTGACGCTTAACAGTACAAGAGCTACATATGAGAAAATACCATGTGTACAGAGTTTATACTCCCAAGTCATGTTTCATATTTTATTGAATGCCAACTAATCGTACAATTATGTTTTTGCATTTTAGTGGTGAGCTATAAAAACTTCAGATGACACTATATTTTTTCCTCTTAATTTGTTATTTAGGTCCCAGGCTAGATTCTTGGCATGCTAAACAGTGATCAACAGATTTTATTGGAGACAAAATGTTTCATGCGAAGGATGTCAACAAACGTTTTCATAACTATGATAAATACTTCTACTGCGGATCCATTTCTGGAATCACATTACCGAGTAACAAAATTGCCAATGCAATGCAAATGTGAAATTTCTTCCTTTGGAATAACTAATATGCATGTCAAATTATGATTTTAGATACACGGCAAGTTAATTTATTTCCAGGAAACTAACTTTTACTATAACAACAAATATCATTTTAAGTGTTTATATTTCCTTAGAAACCTTTTTTGATCCTATTGTAGGGAGACTGTCAGAAGGTATATGCTAATGAGCAAAGAAAAATTACATGTGGTGAGTCTCTGAAAATTATGATTATGTTATTTCAGTTTTTTTTCTTGTCAAGTGTATAGGAGTCTTTAGTGCTTTTCTTATTCCAATGTTGCACTCATGTCACTGCTATATATTGCTCCCATGCGAGTTATGATTCAGTACTACATGTTCATAAAATTTCTCACCAAACAAACGAACGAACGAACAACAACAAAGAAAATTTTCAGTCCAAAGCAAGTTGGGGTAGGCTAGATGAAACCCACTTTACCAGTACAAATGTTTAGCTATGTTCTTTTACATTGGCCAATTTTGCTGCTAGACACCCTGACTTCGTGGAATTGGCTGGGGGACACTGAAAAAAGTTGAATTGGCTGCTGGACACTATTGAAAGATGGAAATTAGCTGGTGGACACTGATACTATTAAAATATTTATTTCAGTCAGCCGACTGGTAAGAAACCATTTTGCCCTTTGGACCTCCTCCTGTTTGAATCAGAGTTTGAAACCAAACAAACTTCTTCTCAGGAGGATAGATGGAGCAAGCCCTTCCCCAACCCGTCCGTCCTCGTGCGCGCACAGTGGTGTGCGTCCCCGCGGAGCCATCCTTTGCAGCTTTTGATGGCCACCAGCAGCCAACCCCA
This sequence comes from Eragrostis tef, assembly GCA_000970635.1. Taxonomy (NCBI): domain Eukaryota; kingdom Viridiplantae; phylum Streptophyta; class Magnoliopsida; order Poales; family Poaceae; genus Eragrostis; species Eragrostis tef. The sequence goes on along the minus strand of LAPY01002079.1, from coordinate 23,754 downwards.
AATGTCGATGATTGCTTTGTTTCGAACTCGATTGGGAGCCTGAAACTGCTAATCAGCAACTGCACAAGCTGCCCCATATCCAAGCGCGAGGCGGCCTCACGGCCCTCACCTCGCTCTGCTGGGCATGTCCCGGCCCCTCCTCCCGCCTCTCACCTCGCTCTGCTCAGCGCGAACCCAGCTCCCCGCAGCGACACTGCACGCCGCCGCTGACATCGAACCCAGCTCCCACACTGATGCCGCGCTCTGCAAGTGCTAAGAGGCGGCCCTGTCACACGCCGCAGGAAGACGCCACCGCCGTGGATCGAAGAGGGAGGCGGATCGGCCGCGCGCTGCAAGAAGACATTGTCCAGCACCGCCACTGCCCGCTCCCTCATCACGGTGAGCCAACACGCTGTGGCCCTCCACGCGCTCTCTCCCACTCTCCGGCTGCCGCTGCGACACCGTCACCTTCAACTCTGTCTGGCAGTCTGGTTCCACGCCATGGTTGAAGAGGGATGCCGACACTGGATGAGCCCAAAGCAGGTCAATCAGCATCGGGGAAGAGAGAGACTGACAAATGGACCCAAGGGCATTGTTGACACTTCATACTATTCTTCCCTCCTGCAAAGCTGAAAATGAATATTTTAAGAGAGGCAGTGTCCACCCGGGAACCATCGCACTCGCATATGCGAGTGGACAACGCCTCTCGCACACCCTGCCGAGACGATTCCTGTTCGCAGCGCGCACGCACCGGCGGTGGACGAAGTTGGCGCTGGTGGTAGCTGTGTGACTGTGTCCACTTACGGAATTTGTTTTCTTTTTTTTTTGCGCCAGGATACTGTCATGTATAGTTATTACAATTTTTTCCCCGCAATTCTCACGTAGTTATTTATTGATTGAATTATACATTGCTTTGGCTTCCGTTTTTCTGCTCGCAATTCTTTCATTTTCTTATGTTTTTAAGGAAAAAGATGCATTTGTTTGACAGAATTTAACTCTTTGTTCCACGTGAGAAAACTATTTGTTATAATAGACATGGATTTGTTTCACATAGTGCATAAGTTTTAGAGTGAGAACTGTGTTCCGGTATTCACATCGATTTGTACCACATAACTAGTCCATGTGTTCCACATAAGTAATTCATATGCACATAAGAAAATTATTTGTTCCAGTAGGCAAATGGATTTGTTCCAGTAGGTATATTGATTTGTTCCACCTAGTTAGTCTATATGTTCCAGATGAGAACTATTTGTTTCAATATTCATAGCGATTTGTTCCACATAGTTAATCCATATGTTCCGCATGATAAAATTATTTGTTCCAGTAAGCTGATGTATTGTTTCCACCTAGTTGGTCTATATGTTCCACATGAGAACTGTTTGTTCCAGTATTCATATCGATTGGTTCCACGTAGTTAATCTCTGTCCAGGTGAGAAAATTATTTGTTCAAGCAGGCATATGGATTTTGTTTCACATAGTTGGTTCATATGTGCCACATGAGAAAACTATTTGTTTCAGTATTCATATCAATTTGTTCTATAGAGTTAATTCTTGTGTTCACATGAGAAAATTATTTGTTTTAGTAGGCATTTTGATTTGTTTCATCTCTACACATATGTTCCACATGTTTTCGTCTGTATGTTTATCAACTCACGTGCTTTGTCTAGTCAAAGCTTCACATGAAAGGCTTGCTATCCCTTTCGTGCGAAAAAATATTTTATCGATTCACATACTTCGTCAAGTTAGAGCGTCAGATTCAAATAGAGGCACCCACAAATCGTTACAAGCAACACAAATATATGTTCATTTGTGTGGATCGCAAACAAAAAGCATGACACGTGAACTGTGGTTGAAGCAAAAGAAACGAACGGGCCTTTGCGTGCTGCCGCGCGTTCGGCCCATGAAGAAATTCGTGATTGCAAGACGCCAGAGCCGCACGGGGAGGAAAAGCGCGCTGCACGTGGGAGGTGCGTGAGGACTCGTCGCCAGCTCACGCAGGCGAGTGTGATGCCCCCGTGTCCACCTGCCAATTTCCATGTTTCAGTATTGTCCGGCAGCTAAAACGACTTTTTTCAGTGTCTGGGAGCAAATTCCACAAAATGGTGATGTCCAGCAGCAAAATTGGTCTTTTAAATTTAGACATGTTAATCGAGTTGTACTGACCACGTGATTTTTTTTATCTCCATATATTTCAGTTTAAAGAGGTTATTTGTACCTCTTTCTAAGTAAAACTGGACGTGTCATGCTAGTTTACTAGATCTTTAGTGTAGTAGCACCATAGCAGGAATCATCTCTCAGAATTTAAGCAAACATCTTGGATGCAGATCCTGAAACAAAGGAGCTTATCAAGAAAACACTTGAAATTGGGCACGTGATCTATGAAGTTAAAGTTCAAATGCCTGTATGCTCTCTAACATTTGCATTTAATCTTAAAAATTCGAAACTAGTTTCGTTACTTTCGTCTCAGGTCATGCAACTATTTGAAGTATGAAGTTTTCTAACACAGCAAGCCAGGAATTTTCAGTTGTGGTAACCTGCTGTTTTGGTAACAACAAGGGAAGGTTACTCAATCAAACGTAATGGTCAGTGTGGTGTTATGATCACAGAAATTTCAGCAATCAACTACTGTATGAATGGGTAGCATTGATACACTTGTATGAATGGGTAGCATTGGAAATCTGCTAGTATTGATGAATATTGAAATGTTACCTTAGCACGCCTTTATATCTGATTATTACTGTTAAAATTTAAGCTTGGGTCATCCTTTCTTGATAAATACTCCCAGGTTAACACTTTTCCTTGGTATTTTTTAAGTTTCTATAGTATGTCATCCTGTCCTACCACTCAAATTTATCAGATATTTTGACATGTGCATGTCTATGTGTGTATGGCTTGTTGAACCTTACGTGTGATTTACAGCAAATTTTGTGATGCCTTATACAGATTAATATTCCGTATGGGAGTCCAAAAGAGTTTTCAATTATATCTGCTGAGGGTATTCATTATGATCTGAAGCCAGCAAAAAATACAGTGTAAGGATATCTGCTGAGGGTTGTCCAAATCAGGCAACACGTTGTTCTTTATTATCTATGCACAGTACAGTTTTCGTACTCCAATGGTACTGTTAGAACTTCTGTGTGTCTAGGACCCTATCTTCCCCTTGTCTAAAATCTCTGGTATTTTTTGCAAAGTTGGACTGAGCCCTCCGTTGCTTATTATCGCTGTAATGTTGTTTATTTGGAGAAATGACAGTATCTATACAATAATATTACATTGAACATAGACTATTTATGCTTATGTTCTTTCCTATTTCAACTTTGCAGGCCTAGGGATACGATTGTTCTGGTAATACGATTGTTCAGACTTATGGTATGAACTCAATCCATTATACAAAACATGGCATATTAGCACCCTCTTTATTATCTTTTCTTCCTCCCCAATGACAAGTGTGTATCATTTGGTGATTCCCCTGGCCCCTTTATTCCAGTTCATAATCCAAGTATTTTTATACTTAAACAGAAATCAAAAGGTTAATATGAGAAAACTCTAATGATTAGCATGTCTGATGAGTCAACATTAGCAATTTGCTTAAAATATTCAAAGTTCATTGTAACGTCATTGGTATTAACTGTTAGTGTGTCAGCATTTGATTGCCTTTTATGGTCGGCTTTTGTTATATCACCTATTCTGATGCTCGATGAGCTTAAAAACATCTTTAAGGTCTCTTACCAAATTCATGGCCCGTGTCCTCTCTAGTACGGTTTAACGATAGTTCAAAGAACCGGTTGTCTCTAGCTGCACTGTAGTATGCAGTTACCACAAGAACGGTGATGACTAGATTACTGCGAGGAATTTGATTACACAAAGAGGTTAGAATCTGGCGGATTCGTGATAGCTGACATTGAACTGTTGTGACATGTGTCTTTTCAGGCTTTTGGGGGCGAAAAGAAAGAATGAAGGGTCTTTTTTCCCGTTTTTTCAAGTATATTCAGCCACCATATAGTAGTATTTGCACTTCATGTAATGTCTGCAGAATTTCTTTCTAAAAGGTGTGCGATTTATTTTGCGTTGTATCTATTTAGAATTTTTTTGTGTGTGTGTTTTTTTTTGTTGTAAACCAAAGAGCCTGCATGAGAGTTCCACCATTTTCATTTGCAGCTCCTTTTTTCACTTAGAGGACTCAAAGTGAAACTCTTTCTGGTGTTTGCACAAGTTTATAAAAATTCTCCGCAAGGAACTGTTAAGCTATGTTGAGATGTGCCATGGCTTGGCATTCATGATGAGTGTTGGGTTCTCGTCCATAGACGAGGGACTCTAACACGAATGTGGAATGCTGCATGTTAAACGCGAGGCACATATTACAAAGAACCATCTCCCTCCACGGTACCCGTAGATGTCTATTTATAGGTTGATCGATCAAGGTCACATCACAATGGCTAACTATCCCTGTTCAGTGGATAAATATGGAGAATATCTGGTACAAAAATAAAACTGTCTATTTCCTGACGGTCGAGAGTGAACCCTAGGAGAGCATCGGGAAGGATGACGTATCACGCGGCTTCGAGGGGGTATGAGATGATCTCTCTGCCTCCCCAAACCTGCTGCTCACGCTTGCTCCTTGCAGCACCGCCACCAGGGGGGGGGGCACGTTCTTGAAGCGGTCGTGGGGCGTCATCGCCGTCGTGCCTGTGGCTTGTGTCGAGATGGTGCATGACAAGTTCATTCGCCGCGTCGTCGCCTGGAAGCACGTCTATAGCGGATTTAGATCAGGAAGTGATTTGACGGGAATATCATGAACCGGTAAAACAGGGACGCCACCGGTTTGACCGGTTTTCCGGAAAATTAGAGAAAACGATCTCAAAACTGGACAAATTTCAAAACCCAAAATTTGAATCCGAAATTCAAAAACAGACCGGAAAAGCGGCCAAAGTGTTTGGAAAACCCAACCAAATTTCGGAAAACCATTTCGTGAGGAATAACTGAAAATTTGAAAAAAAAAATGAAAAACAAATATGTTAAAAAATGGATGCAATTTGAAGTGCAATGTGCAACAACAACAACACAAAAATTTGATCGTATACTCAGTTAAAAAATTGAGTAAAGTTGCCGGTTCGAAAAAGAGAAAAAAACAAAGGGTTTTCTTTTTTTTTCTCTTCCTTTTCTGAACCCAGAAAGTATGCGTGATTTTTTTTGACCCATCAATCGATCGAATTTTCATGTTCTTGTTCCACCCGCTGCAAATTTCCTCTAGTTTCTTTTACATATTTTTGTTTTAAATTTTCCAAAATTTAAAAAATTTAAAAAATGAGAAGCGGAGGAAAACCCTCAGCATCAGCCGTTTCATGGACAGTGAGCTGTTGACCCCCAGAAGCGTGTGTGGGCGTGTAGCTGTTGTTGACTATTCGATTGGCCCACCCATGCACAGTGAGCTGTGGGTCCTAGAGAAAGAAAGCTCTCACGCTCGGTTATCGTTGAATTTCTCCCGCGTGGACCTGGCCTCGCTCTCGTTGAATTTCCTTCCTGCGGAGTGGTGTTGACGGTCTTGTACTCCTGTGCTAATACTTCCACAGCTACCTTTCGACGGGACGCGACGGAGTATCGCAGTCCGGTTCGTCGGACGAAGATGCCGGTCGGAGGGATCTCGGTGTCCTCGGCGCCGCCGGGAACGGAATTCGAGGCGAAGATCACGACGACCATGGTGATATCGTGCGTCGTGGCGGCCACCGGCGGGCTCATGTACGGCTACGACATCGGCGTCTCAGGTACGGCAGGCGCTTTCTATAATCGATTGCGAGGGAGAAGAAATAACGATTACTCCTAACTTTGTAGGCGGCGTGACGACGATGCGCGGCTTCCTGCACGAGTTCTTCCCATCGGTGCTGAAGCATGACGGCAAGAAGCAGAGCAACTACTGCAAGTACGACAACCAGGGCCTGCAGCTCTTCACGTCGTCGCTGTACCTCGCCGGCCTCACGGCCACCTTCTTCGCGTCCTACACCACCCGCCGTCTCGGGCGACGCCTCACCATGCTCATGGCTGGCTCCTTCTTCATCATCGGCGTCATCGTTAACGGCGCCGCACAGAGCCTCGCCATGCTCATCGTCGGCAGGATCTTGCTTGGCTGCGGCGTCGGCTTCGCCAATCAGGTAGAGGTTATATATGCGTTGTTTTGCTCTCTTATTGTAACCTGAAATGATACCCGGTTGTCGTCCAATGATCAGCATCCGAGCCTTGCAGGTCGTTCCTCTGTTCTTGTCGGAGATTGCGCCGACGAGGATCCGCGGCGGACTCAATATCCTGTTCCAGCTCAACATCAGCACTGGCATCCTCTTTGCCAACCTCGTCAACTACGGCGCCAACAAGTATGACCATTGACCGCCCCCAATTCATACGTTTCTCGCCTGATCTGTAAATGCACACGTACGATGATACGTAATTACCAACATGCTTGAGCAGGATCAACCCGTGGGGCTGGAGGCTCTCGCTGGTCCTCGCCGGCGTCCCGGGCGCGCTGTTCACCAT
>LAPY01002079.1:0-10983 GCA_000970635.1 Eragrostis tef | reverse complement strand
AAGGCCTCTCCCAACATCTCCTGGTCTTCTCCATGGTTCCTAATCATAATACAATCATTAGGTAGCAATCTATTCTCAAAATTCATATGAGAAGAAATGTTTAGGAGCGAGCTCACCTCTAAATTTAGTTGTCGTGCGCGAGCTCTAGTAATTGGACCTTGTATAACCAGCGGCGAAGTAACATTTGTATCCACATTGTTGATGTCCTCATCACTCCGCTCCGCATCCGGCTCGACCTGGGGACGCGCCTTGCTCTACCGCCAAGGTATCATCGGTGATCATGATCGAAACTGAATAGTTTTCGGAAAGTTACGAACCGACGTGAAGGCGGTCACTCGCGATGCCGGATTCCGACCCGGACTACGAATACGGATACGCAGAGGGGGCACACAATAAACACCAAGCCATTGCGATCTCCATCTCCATCCCACGAGAGCATCTCCCCGCGAACCATGCCCATGCTTGCTCCTCGCGCCGCTCCCGCCTTCCGCGCCGCCACCGCCGGTGAGCGCGCGTTCCTCAAGCGGCGGCCGCGGGGCGTCGTCGCGGTCGCGCCTCCGTCTTGCGTCGAGATGGCGCGAGACACGTTCCCTCGCCGCGTCGTCGCCAGGAAGCCCTCCGCGCCGACGGAGCAGAGGCGCGTCCGCAGCGGATTCGACGTCGAGATCGGGGAGAGCTCTGCCAAGGCGCCCTTCGTCGTCCCGCCGCGGCACGGGAACAAGGAAGTGCTCTTCACCCGCGGCACGGCTCCCGCCGGAAAGGACGACGCGCGGATCGTGGCCGCCAAACGACGACGGCCAGAGGCGCCGTCCGCGGAGGAGGAGGCATCGTCGTCGTCGAATCCGGCGCCACGGGCGGCGCATCAGCGCACGGAACCTGCAGCGAAGCAGCAGCAGCAGCGCGCCGCGCCGACCACGGCGCGGAGTCCGATGAGCAAGCTGATCGAGAAAGGGAACGAAGAAGCGGCGGCTGGAGGAGATCGCGCGCGCGAGGGACAAGTTCCGCCGGGAGCTGCTCGAGGTGGAGAAGGCGGCGATGCCCGACGAGACGATCTACCCCGAGGACCTGGAGGAGCTCGGCCTCACCGAGTTACAGTACGCCGTGACTCCGACGAGGAAGCAGCCACCGGGTGAACGGCGGTGGCCTTCACGTCCCGCGAGCTGGCACGGTCTTGCTGAAGGCCAGGGACCACTGCGATGATGACACGGAGTTGGCAAAATTGTAGGACACATGCATGATTTTTTTTTTGCTCTGGATGTGCCCTGATTTATGCAACACCACCGTTTGTATGCTGCTGTCAGATACAGATTGTGTAATGATGGTTAACACTTACATTGTGAATTCTTGCGAATCAAGCCCTGAAGATGGGCCGTCTGTTGTCTTGTTTTGCTCGCATTCGAGATCTGATTGTGAAGCAATAAGGAATAAGTGGCCATTGCCGGACAGTGAACAGTTGCCTGTTTCAGGACCTGACGGGTGCTCTTAGCAATTAAGCTCATGAAAAAAAGGACGTGACCCTTGTCCTACTAACATTATGGCGTAACTGAGCTGACAGAAATGATATTAGACATGGCGGTAGGCCCTGCGTTTCAGGTTCATATCAAGGCCCCGTGTTTTGGAGAGCTGAAGATAAGCAGGATCCAGAGAGATCAGAATGTTCTCGCACACGAGTTAGCCACATGCTCGTGTTGCTAACAGCTCTGCAGTTTGGTTGGTCGGGGTTACAGTGCTTGTGATCCTCTAATGCAACGAAATATCTCTTTTTTCCTTCGCAAAAAAAAGTGACACTGTTTCTCTGTGACAAATTACAGTGACGTGCAAAAATATGACGGAACAGCTGAAATGTCAAAGATAAGACCTGGCCCATTGGACACAGTTTCGTTGGGCCTTTTCCTGGGCCTCCTTTCAGTTATTGGACGGGCTGTGATTGTAAACAGCTCTTCACGGCAGCAAAGCAAACAGCAAAGCAGACAAGATACGGAGGAAATATTTGGTGCAATAGGCCATATTGGTGAAACGGTGCAACAAGAGATCTCCGCTGTTTGATCCAAATCCAAGGGATATTATTCAGGCGGCGGGGTTCTCCTTCCATGAACCAAAACTTTTATTGTTAACCCCTCACGCGAGTGTTGTTTTTCAAAAAAAAAAGTAATTTCTCTCTGGATGTTCATCTCCTATCGCTCGCCTTCGTCCGCCATTGATGGCTAGGGCATGCCCTGGCCTTGTTGCTCCGTCCTCCACATTGATTTGCGCGTTTGAAACCTTGTATGACGAGGAGCCACGTGCGGCCAGCGGCCGCAACAGTTCCGTAGTTAGCTCGATGCGGATTGCCAATGGAGATCAAGGTCGATGAGTGTTGTTGTTCCTCCTGCTCGTGATGCAATGCAAATTTATTCTCTCTGTGTTCGATTTTTGATAGGGAGATGCAATTGCTATTTCCTAAAGAGGCAACCAATTACAAGAAGTATTCGAGAAGAATCTGAAAATCCAAAGGAGGATCAGGACGAAAACACTCAACCTAATCATAATGTGCTGACTGTTGAACACCATCAGACAATTTTTTTATTCTCTGCAGCTGCTCGCGGCTCAAGAAATCAACTCGGGTGCCGCTGCTGGATTAATCGCTTGCACGACAATCCCCCGGGCAGAAAATCGAGGAGCAGGAATGATCCAATTCCACAAGGATTAACGGTGAGGGCGCCGCCGCTCCATGCCTAGATAAATCCACGAGAGGGTGGAACTGATGAATCAACGTGGGAAGAGGCTAAGCGTAAAAGTTTTGGTACATGGAAAGGGAAATCCGCCCGACTGAAACAGGACTCTTGGATTTGGATCGAATTACGGAGAGCTATTGTTGCACCGTTTCACCAATATGACTAATTGCACTAAATACTTCCCCCAAGATATGAGGTCTCTCTCTCTAAAAAAAAAGCAGACAAGATATGAACGATCAAGATATCTAGAATGGCATCAGCAGTGAGATCACAACACCCCAACCACTTAAGCTGTTTTGTTTTTCCAACAGAAAACATTGTATCGAGTCTTTGTCTGCACTCGCCGTCCGCGTCACTCGATGCCATTTCTTCATGGAGCAAAGCGTTTCCCTGTCCAGATCGCTCTGAGAGACACAAACAGTCCACAGAACAGAGAGAATGGCAAGCTCGCACTGCTTTGAGAACGCCCCGGCGCTGAACCCGGCCGGCGGAGGCGGCGAGGTCGTCGACGACTTCGGCGGACTGAAGGCGTACATCGCTGGCTCCGCCGAGTCCAAGGTCGCCGTCATCCTCATCTCCGACGCCTTCGGTAACGGCCCGGGTTAAGCTTCTTGGAAAATAATTGTTTTACTCTCTTGCGAAACTAAAAACCATTTCTCCTTCACAGGTTTCGAAGCGCCAAACCTGAGGTACTTCTCTGACTATTTACTCTTAGCTAATTTGTAAGCTCTAAATTTCAAGAAAAAAAGATAGACGTGTAATGGGATTTAACCATTCTTGGACTGTGGAACCAATTTCTGCCGAGAGAGCAATGGTGAAATCCTGGGATTTTTCTTTTTTGACTCCACGTCCATCTCCCCGTGTAGCTCCATGATCGATTGGAAACTATTGCCACTGATAGTATGTGTTTGCTACCTGTCATATGCTAATCTACCTACACTTCTAGCATGTGCTACATGCTGATAAGCAAGAAAAGTCAACTTTTACGATTAGTTTTATTACTTGCAATAAGTATCTATTTTAGTTTATTTTTGGTTAAGTTTTTTGTATACATTTGTATATGTTATGTTCCCTTCATTATCTTCATCTGTAAGCACAAAGCACAATATTGGGCTTTTGATAATCCTTACTTATAACCTTTTAGGATGTGAAGTCAATGGCGAAAAACGATTTTGTAAAATGTGCTCAAAAGAAAGGCCTGGTATTTTTGCCTTTCATATTGTTTGATATAGACGGTCTAGTGCTAATTTATTTGCAGTGCTTAGGGTTCAGAATTTGGCCGATAGGTTATTTGAAGTGCAATAATTTGTTACTAGTGTAGTAGTGTTAATGTTCAGTTATGTTTGTTTATGCTGATGTTAATTGTTATCCCATGAAGGAAGATAGCCGACAAAGTTTCTTCGTCTGGTTACTTTGTTGTGGTGCCAGATTTCCTGCATGGAGATCCATACGACCCCAGCAATCCCAGCAATCCAGGAATGTGGTTGCAGTCACATGACCCGGTTTGTCTGTCTCCTGAACCTTTCCCACTACTTATTATAACAGGGCATGCATGTTGTTTCAAAAATTTGCCCTTTCTTCCATGACAACGGTAGCCTAATATATTTGAAGTTAAGACAGTGATAGCAATATTTTACTAGAATACTGGTTTCTTCTAACAGAAAAAGGCATTTGGAGAGGCAAAATCAATAATTGCTGTTCTGAAGGATAAGGGAGTGTCGACCATTGGGGCTGCAGGTTATTGTTGGGGTGGTAAGTATGATACTCATGATGTTTTATCGTAAGTTAATTTGTATACTTGATGCCTCTTGTTTTATGTTGTACATGCTCATAAGTTTACCATTTCAGCAAAGGTTGTTGTGGAACTAGCAAAAATTCATGAGATCCAGGCTGCTGTATTGTTACATCCTTCGTTGCTTGCTGTTGATGACATCAAAGGTCAATTGTTTTACACTGACATACTAAACTCATTCTATTCTAAGGGCTGAAAGGCTTACTCTGTCATATACAATTATTATTCAGAGGTCAAATGTCCCATTTCTATACTTGGAGCTGAAAATGACAAATCAACCCCACCTGAATTGGTAAAGCAGTTTGAGCAAGTTCTTTCAGCTAACTCTGAGGTAATTCTCGTATCTTAAAAATGTACAGCCTATTCTTGAGTATATTTGTGGTTTTCTTGCGTAAATAATGTACAAGTTTTAGTAAAAATGATCCGACCTAGGAGGAACTAGGTGGTTTTTCGTTAAGATCTTGAATTAAATATTTAAGACTATCCTTGTTAGCACGAAAATGTACAGCTTAGTCTTGCGTAAAGTTGTGGCTATTTTGCATAATGTTGTTTATTTACCGGGACCCACGGTTGGAAGTGCTCCAATTAACGGAATAATAGAAAGCGATCATCAGATATGCAACCTTTGATCCTATCAAACTTATAGAGTTTTGTTCCGCAATGCTTTCATTTCGTGCTGCAGATTGGTCACTTCGTCAAGATTTTTCCCGGGGTTGCGCATGGATGGGCTGTGAGATACAGTGAAGAAGATGAAGCTGCCGTCGGGAAAGCCGAGGAAGCCCTGCAGGACATGATAGATTGGTTTCACAAATACATGAAGTGAAGTGAATATGAACTAGCAGTTCTCCATGTAATAAGATCCTGATGACGCTCGTTAATCAGCCATGCCTAGTTCGAGTTTCTCTGCCATTTAGGGCCCACACCGTCAGTTGTATGCGTGCTATATATTTTTTGCAGTCTATGATACTTCGTATTTTTTTTCCAGCAAAAACCTTCAAATATTTGAGGTATGTGTTTGTATGCTTACTTAATTATGACGCGCGTCTTGAACTAAATTACTTGAACTCTCATATTATAAGAGAAATCACTTTGGACTGCAGAGTACTGAGACTCATCGCTGCGAAATCAAATCGTCAAACAGGGAATTGCTTGTAACCTTCAGTGTCTGGCTTTCGTGTGCGGTGTGCTGTGCAAAGTACACTTGATAAATTCTTTACTCATCTATTCATATGTTTAGTTTGCATACTTTTTTTGCTTTCAACGGAATGGGTCCAATTTACGTCCATCAGGATGCAGTCATGAAGGAATCGCACACCAGTAGAGTCTTTTTTCTACGAAAAAAACTGTTATGAATTTGAATCACGTCAGCACTGTGCCTTCCGTTCAACTCGTTTTTGTTTCTTTTTGGTAGCATATGCGATCCTGATCCAAGTATTAATGTAACGGGAGAGGGAACCAGCAAAAGTAAACCAGTTATAACAAAGATAGTAAGAAATGGCGAGCTCGCACTGCTTTGCGAACCCTCCGGAGCTGGACCCGGCCTGCGGCGAACTAGCAGTTCTCCATGTAATAAGATCCTGATGACGCTCGTTAATCAGCCATGCCTAGTTCGAGTTTCTCTGCCATTTAGGGCCCACACCGTCAGTTGTATGCGTGCTATATATTTTTTGCAGTCTATGATACTTCGTATTTTTTTTCCAGCAAAAACCTTCAAATATTTGAGGTATGTGTTTGTATGCTTACTTAATTATGACGCGCGTCTTGAACTAAATTACTTGAACTCTCATATTATAAGAGAAATCACTTTGGACTGCAGAGTACTGAGACTCATCGCTGCGAAATCAAATCGTCAAACAGGGAATTGCTTGTAACCTTCAGTGTCTGGCTTTCGTGTGCGGTGTGCTGTGCAAAGTACACTTGATAAATTCTTTACTCATCTATTCATATGTTTAGTTTGCATACTTTTTTTGCTTTCAACGGAATGGGTCCAATTTACGTCCATCAGGATGCAGTCATGAAGGAATCGCACACCAGTAGAGTCTTTTTTCTACGAAAAAAACTGTTATGAATTTGAATCACGTCAGCACTGTGCCTTCCGTTCAACTCGTTTTTGTTTCTTTTTGGTAGCATATGCGATCCTGATCCAAGTATTAATGTAACGGGAGAGGGAACCAGCAAAAGTAAACCAGTTATAACAAAGATAGTAAGAAATGGCGAGCTCGCACTGCTTTGCGAACCCGCCGGAGCTGGACCCGGCCTGCGGAGGAGGCGTGGTTGTCGACGACTTCGGCGGGGTCAAGGCGTACATCACCGGCTCCGCCGAGTGCAAGGCCGCCGTCATCCTCGTCTCCGACGCCTTCGGTAACTGATCAAGCGAAACGAACTGCAGTGATAAGATTTTCTGCTGCTTCAAAACTCTACGATGTAAACTCCTCGTGACCATTTCTCTGTTTGCAGGGTTCGAAGCTCCAAAGCTGAGGTATGGTATGATGGTTAACTCTATGTTGTTGGTTCTTTTCCTCTTTTTACCAGAATATTGTTATGCTTTTATGCCCTCTTTTGAATTTTGTACCACTGGTAACCTAAACATTTATCTTGTGAAGGGAGATAGCCGACAAAGTTGCTGCTTCTGGTTTATTCGTCGTGGTGCCAGATTTCCTGCATGGGGATCCATACGAACCCAACCATCCTGATCCTTTACGGTGGCTACAGTCCCATAATCCGGTTTGTTATTTCAAGAACCTTGACTGCCCCCTTTTGGTTCAACGTTTCAGAAGGGGATCGTATTTCTCGCCCCTTTTTTTTTAACAAATTCATAAACTTAAAAACGATTTATTTTGCTAGCTAGAGGCATTTGAAGAGGCAAAACCTGTCGTTGCTGCTCTGAGGGAGAAGGGAGTGACTACCGTTGAGGCTGCAGGTTATTGCTGGGGGAGTGAGTACCATTTGTCCTTGTGCTAGCCTTCTTCTGTTGTGATAAACTCGAGTTCTGAATTAAATGGCATGCTGAACATTGTGTGCCTTCTGTCGCTTTCAGCTAAAGTAGTTGTGGAGTTGTCTAAAGCTCGTGAGGTCCAGGCTGCTGTGATGTCGCACCCTGCATTTGTTACTGTTGTTGATATCAAAGGTCAGGCTTGTTTCTTAAGAACTTTGGAGATGCACTGTCATAAGTGTCATTTTGCTATCCACTACTGGGGATAGAAAATATCCTAATATATTTTTTTCATCTAATATCAGAGGTCAAATGCCCAATCTGTGTGCTTGGTGCTGAGATTGACCAATTTTCCCCGCAAGAACTAGTCAAGCAATTTGAGGAGGTTCTTTCTGCGAACGCCGGGGTCAGTTCCCGTCTTCAGAAACTTAATCCTCAATAAAACCAAAGTATCAATGGAGATTTTTTATCCTGAGACACTTTTGTCCTTCTGGACTACACTCTACAGGTTGCCCACTTTGTCAAGATTTTCCCTGGTGTTGCGCATGGATGGGCCGTGAGATACAACGACGATGATCCCGCTGCCGTCAAGAGTGCTGAAGAAGCACTGATGGACATGATGACATGGTTTGATAAATACCTGAAGTGACATGAACAGATGAATTACAGCTGCTCTCCATGTAATATGCTCCTGATAGTGCTCGCTATGCAGCTCTACCATGTTTGTGTTGTTAGGTGTGACTTTGCCAATACTTCATGTTCTGCCTGCATATGTTTGACGTGTGTTTAAAAAAATGTTTGATGTGTGTTTCGGTATGGTTTTAATACTATTTCTGGTATTGAATTTATCTGCCACTGGATTAAGACCTGAATCTTCAGTTGAATTATTTGACTGTTCGTCGTGCCATTACTGAACAAAATTGTTATATTTGGAAATACATGGCAATGTTCAGTTTTTGTGAACTGGAACTGAACATGAACCGTGTTACCGCACTTCATCTCTCAAAAGGATTGGTACTGCATTTGTTTGCATCCTTAGCAGTCCTTCTGGTTTCTTTCTTTTTCCTTAACCTTCCATGGTCTAGGTCCGAATAGATATCCAATGAAAATGTGTGATGGAGTCATCAAGATATTTTTTAGAAAATGAAAATAGTTCCCGCCTCTGTGATTCCACGCGTAGCGTTTGATGTTATTACAAAACTTACGGCTACAAGGCTGAGTTCAAGGAACTTACCAATATATTAGTCAAGTCAGAGGTGTTGTGCTTATCTGCCACTGGAATAAGACCTGCATCTTCAGTTGAATTACCTTTTTTGCGATCACAGTGAATTCACCTCGAGAGCACAATATTGAGATCCAGCCAGTTCTGAACTACACTACCGCGAGGAGAGTATCATTCAGTTGGGTAGGTCAGTAGGTGTGACTTTGCCAACACTTCAGATTCTGCCTGCATACGTTTGTTGTATGTTTCGGTGTGTGGTTCTAATATTATTTCTGGTATTATCTGCCACTGGATTAAGACTTGCCTCTTCAGTTGAACTACTTGACTGCTCGTCGTGCTTGATCTGGACAATTCACCTCGAGTACAATGCTGAGAAACAGCCAGTACTGAACTATTTTTTTGACGGGAACTACGGCAAACCTTGAGGTTTGCCTGAACTTTATTAGCCAAAACCAAACTGTACATGGAAATACAAGAAACTTTACAAACACAAAGGGGAAAAGAACTTTACAACTTTTACAACCACACAAAGAAAGAAAACCCAGCTACCAAATTACAAGGAAGAAGCTAGATCGAGAGTATGATTCGCCCAAGAGTTGAGAGCCTCCTTTGAGCTGTTCTTATTTGCCCTGTAAGCCCATAGCTTGAGATCATCAGCCGCGCGGCGAAGAAGCACGGACAGCTCTTGCAGATAATCTTCGAAGATCTTCGCATTGCGGCGCTTCCATATGTTCCACAGGATTGCGGTAAAGATTGCTGATTTCGTTCTTTTGCCGCCCATCGCCGGTCCCAGTAGATTGAGATGCCAGAGTTCCTCCATGGTCGCGGGAGTAGTCCCAGCTCCAAACACCTGCCACACTTGCCTAGCTCTACTACAAGTGAGGAATAGATGTCGAACGTCTTCCTGAGCACCGCAAAACGGGCAAGTGCCGTCATTGTTCGCCCTACGAGATCGGAGTCTAACGCTGGTGTTTAGCTTGCCTTGTGGTGGTGCACTAGCCAGTACTGAACTATAAATTGTTATTTAAAACTACTTGGCAATTTTTCGCGTCTGGTGTGACAGGAAGTGGAAAATTGGGCTGGCATGACCTTCGTCCTAAACAGGATCCATCAGTACAGGGGCACCAAAAGCTGGTGGCAAAAACTCATACTTTCAGTGGTTGACAAGATTAGGAAGAAAGGACTGCGTCTTGGAATATTTGGAAGGAGAGAAACGGATGCGTTTTGACAACAAAGCTCTCCAGCCAAGCCAAATATTCCAACTGATCAATTGGCTGAACAACTTTGCTCACTTTGAGAAGTCTTTTGCGTGGTGAGGTCCTCTTTATTCACAACCCTGTCGTCACAGATCTCAATAACGTACGACAAGATCAACGATTTAATTTGGTGATGACACTGACAACATCATATGAGTTGTCTGTTCGTCGTCGCAACAACATTTTCACTGCGCCGCCAGCAGCCCCGCCGACGACGCCCCGACTTTTTTTCTTTTGGTTATCACAGTTGAATTAGTACTTGACTGCTCGTCATGCTTGATCTTGAAAATTCACCTCGAGAGTAGTATCGTGTTTGTGTTGTCTGCCTCTGCCATTCAGGATCATCAGTTGGGTAGGTGTGACTTTGCCAATACTTGCAGATTCTGCCTGCACAGATTTGTTGCGTGTCTCCGTGTGCTTCTAACTTCTAATGCTATTTCTGGTATTGTGTTTTTCTGCCGCTGATTAAGATCTGTATCTTCAGTTTAATTACTTGACTGCTTCTAATGCTTGATCTGGACAATTCACCTCGAGGCTACAATATTCAGATCCAGCCAGTTCTGAACAAAACTGTTAGATTTAAAATTACTCGGCAATGCTCCGCTTTGTGAGCTGGAACTGAACATAGACCGTACTGTTTTATCCAACGACCAAATAGAAAACATAAACCGTACTGCATTTGTCTGCATTCTTAGCAGCCCTTGCCGTTCCTCGTAGATATCAAATGAAAATGTGTGATGGAGCTATCAAGATTTAGTCAAGTCAAAGGTCAATGCTTGATGAGGCTCAACTACTTGCTCACTATAAAATCTTTGGACGGTTGGTATGGTGAGATCCTGAGAGACATCAACTTTATTCATAGATAACACTACTGTTACAGATCGGTGTGACACGTAGACACACTTGAAGAAAGCAGGAACTTCGTCGATTTATTTGGTGACCAGACCACGCTGTCAATCTCGCATGACAGCCGTCCCTCGAAACGACGTTTTCACTGCGCCGCCAGCATCTCCTCCGACGACCCGACGTTGAACGGCCTCTGGCCGCCGCAGTCGAGGTTGTCCCCG
>LAPY01002078.1:72798-83443 GCA_000970635.1 Eragrostis tef | reverse complement strand
GCCCCCGCCTCGGCCGCGCGCGTGCGGGCGGCCGTCGCGGCGGCGTCGAGCTCGCGGTCGCGCGCGCGCCAGTCAACGCCCTTCTCGGCCAGGACCACCTCCCGCGGCCGCGCCGCGCCGAATGGATCCGTCCTGGTTGGCTGCTGCTTCTTCGCCTCCCGTCCTTCCTCCTCCTCCTCCTGCTGCTGCTGCTCCTCGCGCTCTACCTCGGGTTGCCGGCTTGCCGCTCCCGCCGCCAACGCTCGTCTTCTCCATTTTCTCCTCTCCTTGATGCGTCCGGCACTGTGATGGGCGAATTCGAGATCTCTGGTGCGGTTTCCTCCTCTGCTTGTGTCGTGGGTTGAGGGGAGCGCGCGGTGTTTCGAGTTTGGAAGGAAAAGGAGTGGGCTTTGCAACGGTCGGCAACCGCACGGCCGCCCCGAGGCCAGGGGAAGGGATGGGAGGGAGCCTCGTGGCCGTAGATGCGAGTCGAGCAACGGTCGGGTGAAGCCGCATGCGTTGATGGAACGGAACTTCCATTCCATGATTCCATCGCAGCTTGTTTTCCCCCTACCATTGAACAAAAAGGAGATACTTTGCTGGGGGGATTTTTGATGCTACCCAAGGAGATTTTTTTTTCTCTTTGAACATGTCAATTCTGGTTGGTATAAGAGAAGAGGACGTCGCGTATTAACCCAGGCTTTGACTTGCAAGAAACACTAAGAGAGCCTCGGAAAGTATAAAGGACTTGGAACAAAAGTTCTACAGTCCTAGGCGAGTGTCACTGAATCGGCAAGCAAACATATAACCATATAATTACTGACTAAAAGGATCAATCTTTACGAGATATCAGATACTACTTCAACAAGGCGTAAAGATGCCACAATTGCAATCCAATAATAGTCAATACAATTTCATCATTACAACCGAATGTGACTTTCAACATTTCGGCACATGATAGTGTACTCTGTATATTGGATCATGATATACAAGCATCAAGACAATACAAGAGTCAGCAATCATGTGAAGGAGCTATAAGTTAGGACTTCATAAGTTTTCAAAGACTCAAAACATTGATATGTTGTGATTCAAATGTATATTTTTCAGAAAATTGTGATGATATTTACTTTATGTACAAAAGAAATTTCATAAGATGTGTACTCTGTACAAAAAGTAACTATTAATTAGCAGTACATGAGCTCAAGGGCTAAGCTGAAACATTTTTGAAAAACATTCTGTGCTTTTGGGAAAAAATATTACGAGAGAGATAAGCTGAATTCTAGGTCCACATGAGTAACAGATAACATTGCCTGTAATTTGGTTACAATGGTTCTTGTGTTTTTACATATTTTCTTAATTAAATGTCATACAAATCTTTATTTTCTACCTCAATATTTTCCCGTTCCAACATTTTTTTGGTATCTCATACTTTAAGATATCAACTCCAATGAAGTCCTAAGATCAGACACTTGCTGTTCCAAACCAAGGGGGAAATAGAGTGGAAGAGAGTGACATAACAGTGGAAGATCGGTCTCGATGGCATACAATAAAGATGCAATTCTTGATCAAAATAAAATAAAATTTGTTTCTTCTGATAACACTTGCGTTCACCCCAGAATCACATTGAAATCAGACAATGCAACAGAACAAAAGAAATATGCCAATGTAGATAACATAATTCATTCTTGTAAAGAATGAAATACACATATAGTGAGCATTTAACATCATTACAAAAATATTATATTGATGTGGATGTCAAAAACGTTGTTTATTGACTAATTCAAATATGAATCAGGACAAACAGTTGTGGCATAACAAACCAAAGCGAGACGTTTATGAGTTTCCAGGAGTAACGTGGCAACTATTTACTCTAGGCAGCACGAAGCGAGTGCCCATGGAATCGTGGACAACAATCAATACAACTTGCAACATCTGGGAACTTTTGTGGAATCTACGGGATTGATCGTCTCGCATACAATGAAAGATGCAATTCTTTTTTTTTTTGAGATGATGAAAGATGCAATTCTTGATCAATGGAGCAATCGGCACCGGCAACCAGATTCCACGAAAGAGGAGAGTACGTCGTGAAAACGGTTGCCATCAAAAGAGCAGCCTTTTATCTTCCAAGAAAGAAGAAACAAAACACGCCGCAACCGCCACATTTCTTCACCGCCCGCCCCCCCCCCCCCGCCGCTTCATCTCGGGGTCGCCGAAGCAGCACACGCGGACCCCGCGAATGCCTCCGCCGCAGCGCCGCCTTCCGAAGTCGATCGGCGCCGTGGAGGGGCCCGGGGGCGCCATCGCGAACTGCTGCCGCGGCGGCGACGAGGTCGTGTGGAGACCCAGGGGGAAGGGGATCTTGGGAGGGGCTGATCCTCCTAACTTGGCGGGGAGGCGAGGCAAGGCGGCGGCGGCGGGGACGGACCCGGTGGATGATGGCCGGAAAGGATCGTCCCGGGCAGGACGTTGGAGGTTGGCCATGGAGAAAAGAGTGGAGACGCAGACGGGGGAGGAATAGGAGGGAGGACCGACATGGGGCTGTGGCCCTCTCGTCTTATTTTGGAGCATCTCGTTTAAAAACCACTAATTTTCTCTCTGTAATAATTTGTAAATGAAAGAAGGGAACACCACATAGACAAGAGGTTTGGTTCATTTTTTGACCTCTAGGTTTGTTTCTTTTTTAAAAAAACTAAAGGTCTGGTTCCAAATTTACTTGATCAAATTATTTTGTATTTTTTTGAAATCCGTTTACCATTAATATACGACTTTTACGGCCATACGTTGGAATGTATACTTGCGTAGGTGGACAAGAGTTGAGATAGTATAATACAAAACTTAGTTGTGAAGTACAACTTTTTTTTTGTAGGTTAGACTTTTTTATCATGTAGTTTATGATTGGCTTATAGAACTACGAAAACAATTTATTTTGGTGTTCCTAATTCAAATCCCTCATCCCTCGATCACATGATCTTTCCAGTGATGAATTAGAAGAACATAATCATTTATCAATTTTATTTCATTAATAATTAAATTCACACCATTACATCATCGTCTCTTTATAATTTTTTTTTGCTAAATATGTAGTTCTTTGCCAAGATTAATCTGTAAATATGTTCTTATAAAAATTACTCAAGCATGTACAAGCGAAGCACACGCACAAGATAACAAAAACAAACGAAGCTATTGTGCCTCAGTCAACACGATGCATGGAACCAAGTCCTCATTTGCCCGCAGACTTTAATTCAGTGACTTAGAAATGCCTAGAAAGCATGCTTATTCCTCGCAACTGAGAATTGCAGTTATTATTGGAGGCAATAGACGATGGACGCCCTTACGGAGTCGAACCTCCAGATGGAGCGGTAGTTGCCAGAGTTACCAGTCAAATGCTCGATGGTGCATGGCACGGTGAGGGAGGCCATGGCGCCATCACGCTCCCATGAGATCCTCGCCGTGCACGAGAAGGCGCCTCCATCGTTTGGCAGACGCGAAGCAGGGCAAAATGTCTGGACGTTGAGCACCACTTCGCCATTGATCCTTGTTGACAGGCCAGTGCCTGGTAGGGTGTCGAGCCACAGGCACACCGGCTGCCCCACCATTGCCTTGTATGCATCATTCACCAGGAGGACGCGGTTGTGGCAATCGGACACGATGGCCGGGCGCGCGTCCTGTTCAACCTCGGCCTCAACCTCCTTCACAGTCTTCTTGGACTCTGTGATAGCTCCTGCCACCAATTTGTCCCCCGCAATGCTGCTTGAGTCGATGCAGATGGTGGTGCGCAGGGGACGGGATGGATGGGGAGCGATGACCTTAGGTACCTTGAGCTTCGAGAGGAGGTCACGCTCCATGGGGACAACCCTTGTCGGAGCGTCTAGCGGCACTGACGATGAAGTGCCTCTTGACACCGCCAGCGATAGTCTCACCAGAGGGTCATCTTCACATGTTCGAAGTGAACGGAGGTTGGGCATGGACACCCTCCTCCTCCAGACCGCCGTACCAACGCCAGCAAGCCACCAAACTGGAGGTCGGAGGTGATACGGCGGCAGGATGTAGTAGTCCTCTTGCCTGCCGTACTTGCGAGCCCCGCTGCTGCTTGCCGCGGAGCCTAGGGCCGGTGGCGGTGGCAGCGGCGGTGGCGCTAGCGTTAGCATAGGCTTTGGCGCGATGGGTCGGAATCGCGCCATGATCTCGTCGGTCTTGTTGGACGCCTCCATGTGCTGCACCATGAACGCTATAGCTAATTGCATCAGTCAGGATACCAATCTTGGTGCTGGTGGGGATGGTTTGGGCTACGGCATGGGGCTTAAGAAGAGGCAACAGCAGGCCAAGTGGTCGGCTGGGGCTGATGGTAGGCCGCCTCGCTGGCTACGTGGGGGTGGCAGGCGGGACACGTTGGCTTTTCTGAGCATGCTGCATTACTTAGACTGCTTTCTCTTGTCACCTTGATTTGCTTTCTTGGCGGTGTGAATAAGGTAAAGCTACCGTTTTAGCTCCATCTGTTTGTTGATGGATGCTGAGTGGTGCTTGTCTGTAGCAATTACTTGGTTTGTATTTACTCGAGGTTTCGTGCATGCATGCATGCGTGGAATTGTTTTGTGCATCTGAGCACGCCATGACGTTCACCTTAGCTGGCACAATTAAACACTTCCAAGTTTGCGCTAGTGGACGGATCTGCGCTGCTCACAGAAAGGGGAGTGTTTGCCATTTGAATGAGCAAAACCATGGTTTATGACAGGGCAGACGTGATAATTTCATGTGATCACTTGGTTGGTGAGGTTTGTCAGATTTCTAAAAGTATATATTCCATTAGATAAATTCATGGTATTAAGACTTTTCTTTACACGTAATAGTGCTAGAAGCCAAGAACCAAAAGGGCTGCTACAACGTACCAATTGTTTTGTGTGGCATGTCTTCTTCCGGCTACTTCTTTCTCCTTTTTTTTCTCTCATCCCTCCCGTATAGTTTTGAGTTTGTGTCATCGTGTTTTTGATGGTGAGATGACGTCGATTGTCGTTGGGATGATAAATTGACGGGCATCACAAGGCTAGAAGGCGTTATTTCACCAGTAATAACATCAAAAAAGGTACGTTAGACTCGGGATGTGCATGATGAGTATCTTGTTCCGGAGGCTTCTCCCTTTTTTCTCTTGGTGCTTTGTGGAACTGACTGCGTTGTCCTTCTGTGCACGAGCTATGCATGGTGAAATGTTTTATGAAAGGCATCGCTTAGAAACAAAGTCGGTTAAGCCGGTGACTCATCGGTGATGATCTTGCCGGCATGTCTCTAGCTATATGCGCGCGCATGCACGAAACGATCGACCGGACGCGGATGCGGCTGCAGACTTGCATGAAGCCTGCCTGCTTCTATGGCGCATGAAGGGCGATGAGTGGCCGGACACGTGAATCAATGCGTGCATGAACCTGGAGGTCAGTGTGAGCTGAAGGATGACGTTGTATGCGCTGTCTACCAGGCACCATGAGCTGAAGGATGACGTTGTATGCGCCATGTGGTGCAACCAGCACATGCCATTAGTTATGAGGCTGAGTGGACTGAGTGTGCCCTGTGGTTTTTGTTGACTACACCCTAAATTTGCCAATTCTACTTCTAACTATATGTAATTTCATTTGCATGATTTAATTGAAGAAACAAGCTCATTTTTGTAAAGTGTTACGTAAACAAGATATGAAGGTTGTGAAGGGCTTATTATCCTTCCACCTGCAGTTCGGCAGTTGGCAAATTAAACTTGCTTATAAGGTCTTGATTTGAAGACCGTCTAAGGAGGCGATCTTAATTTTAATACTTATACTGTAGACGACTGCTAGAAGCTCCGCGCGCAGAGGCGCGATGCTGCCATATTCCTGAATTCTTCCTGTTGAGGCACCCTCGTTAGACCTTGTTTTTGAAAAAAAAGATCATGTTGAAAATTAAGCAAATGATATCATCAATTAAAAACTAGAGATAATATAAACTAAACTATCTTGTAATACTGCATCTACTCCACTACATTAAACAAATCAATGATATGTAGTTATTCCGTTAAGACAACATTAGAATCCACAAGTGAAAAGAAAAATAAGGCTTTTTAAGCAGCATCTTACTGAGGATTAGCCAAACCTCGTATATGGAAAAAAGTGAAGTCCACGGTTCTGGTGCCGCAACTTTCCAGGAATATTTTCTTTTTCATGTCCTATGGATGGTGGCCAAATGGGTGGATCATAATGCTATGTATTATTATTTTTTGATCCAAGTAACTCAAAAAAAGTGGTATTGTCGTCTTCTTTGCCTCGAAGGTAAAGTTTTCCAACTTTACCCCCCCCCCCTCCGTGCAGATGTTGTATTGTATTTCTTTTTCATGTGGTGTAATAATCCAACATATGACCAAGTTTCTAAACAATATATAAGCTCTGTAAGTATGAACATGTATTGGGAATATTGGTCTTTCTGATTTCTGTTTCTCAAGTAAATATTGCTTGGAAATAGAGCTGCAAGGTTGACGGTCCATATTGTCTTGGGAACATATAATGTCAAGAAATATAGTTATGGATGCAAAATTAGGCAAGCGCGCACCATTTCACCTGGATCTTGCATCGACGGGACATTCTTTTTTTTTTCCTTTGATGAAATAAGCATTCACTTTGTTTTGTGCTACAAAATAATTGTATGGAATAGCATAAAGAGAAACGAAACAACTCTTAAGGCAGGTACAATGTTGTACGTAGATGGCCTCATAGCCAATCTCATGCAAGACCATAAATCTTGATGACGTGAAAGAAAGAGAGAGGACAGTGAGCGAAATAGGTGATTGCTTCACAAAACAATCGTCTCATACGCTAAAATCTAGGAGTGTGAGACAACTTTCACGCTATTGTATAATTTAGTTATAGGTGCCAAGCAACTCCCATTTTTTCATTCATATTTTTTAAAAAAATATAAAATTATTACATGACAACTGAAAAGATAACTTATTGTAAAAATTGTCTAATAAATCGTCTTAAGATTACATGTCATGCATGAGACGACATGTAGGACGGCACCATTGTATGCTGTTATCATTTGGAAACCAATAGCGCCATATCAATACAAAGTATTTTATAGTCATACAAATGTTTACACGGTGATAAGGTAGGTACGCAGAACATACACACATCCATGAAGCATGATCTCATATAGTCTATGCACTCATGATGGAGCTAACAACTGTAAGAAGAAGAAGATCGAAGAAGCAAAACACGTGTAGTACCAGCAGCTAGTACACTCACACAAACTCTAGCTCTTCCATGTCCGTCGGGGCCGCCGCCGCGTAAACCGATCGCAGAACCATGCAGCCGCACGTCGTGTGCAGGGGCCGGACAGTGTTTTATTCAGAGTATAATGACGACAGATCGAAGCTCGATCGGAAGACTTGGTTAATTAGACGCTTATGGCCCGTCGACGTCACGGAGAGGGAAATTGGTGTGGCCAACGGGGTTGTTGGGGCCTGGGTTCGTGTTGAGCACGCCGCGCGGCGCCGCGACGCTGCCCGCGGCGGCCGGCGCAGCAGGCGAGCGCACCACCACAGCCTTCGCTGCATGCCTCGCGCAGTGGACCACTGGCGCGACATGGCTGGCCAGGAGGAGGAGCGCCATGGCCATCGCCGCGAACGCTGAAGCCGACAGCTGCTTGGCCATATGTGTATATGCACCTGTATGGGTTCTTGTCGTTGGCTTGATTTCGCTACTCTGGTTGTTGGTGGTCGTGAATGAGTTGGGCTGGCTAGCTGAATGCTGGTGGTAGCTTATATAGGCATTCGCGTGGGGCCACATGCACTGGCGGAGCTTAATTTGTTGTGGCCAGGGGTGCCCCCTTTGCCATACATAATCTCCACTGGTTAATCAGCAAGCATGACACTATTCGCTGAAATTTACAGCTTGATTACTTTTCTTGCGAGGGATTTGCAGCTTGATTACATTGCTCTGCCCTCCTGGTTATTTACTGAAGCTCCGCCACATGCACAGAAGATAGTGAGAGGTTGCCGGAGCCGGATCCACTACACCATGCTGAAGGAACGGCACCACGTAACGTGCCTTCCTCCAGCAGCCGCCTATAAGCCATGCGGGGTGCTATCTTTCTCGAGAGCTGTTTAATGGAGTTTCTGAAGGGGAGGTCAAAGCATTAGCGTGCAAGGAGGGGCTCGCGCTGGCTGTTGACTGGGTTAGGCGGAAGGCTACTGTGGAGTCGCGCGGTCTGCCTATCGGTAATAAATTTGCTGGAACAAGTTTCTGAAATAAAGTCGCTATTTTGCTTTGTTTTGAGGGATCCTAGGAGATTGAGTAGTGAGATGCCGGAAGCAGAGGCAAAAAAGGTAGAGGCATTCGGTGGAGGGTGCATCTTCTTGGTCCAATTGAAGCGCTGAACTTGTTGCCTTCCGTGTTAAAGCAGAGGCAAAAAATTGTTGTCTTTCATGTAAAATTCATGAAAACGTGGGTGCGAATGCATCCAGTAGCCTCAACGTTCTCGGCCCCTGGAGCTCCGGAAGTGAAACTCCACGCTGTAAAGAGAGAACGGAATGTAGCTCATGAGCTCAACGCGCAACACACACGGCAGTGTGACGTGCGCTGTTCCCGCTGCGTGGAGGCTTTGGTGCTCGCTATTGTAATCACTTTCCTGAGTAATCAATGAATTTCTTTCTTTTTCATAAAAAAATGAAGCGGGTCCATCTGGAATGTTGAAAATGAAATGAGTGACAAAGTAATTAAAGAAAAACGCAGGAATTCAATCTCCCCGGGAAGCAATTTTGCAGAAGCAATATAAAGCACAGTAAGTCTAGTTGGATATTCCTTTGTTTCCAGGCCACACGGATCTTAGGCCTTGTTCAGCACAAGTTAGAGTTAGGCCCGATTTCATGACAGGCCAGGAATAAATAAAACAGAAAATTCCGTCTCCTTCCGATTTCAAGTCGGGATAGACCAATCCGGCCCGAATGAGCTTGTTATGGGACTAGTTTGGCCCAACCAAACAAGACCAGCCCAGAAAAAAGGTCGACGTAGCAATCAAACTGAAGTTGCCCATATGCCACAGCCGACTATGTCCCTGTGAACTATGAAGGCAAAAGCGAAGCTACCCGCCGAGAGGCCAGCTTTGACGCCGGCGACAGGCCCAAACGTTCCGTGCCGCCGCTTCCCGTCACCGTCCTGCGAGCGGACGAATGCGTACTGGAGCCGGCCGGCCGGGACCTCATGTGGCTTTCTTGGTATAGTCAACTCGTCATCACGTGACGGCGCGTGCTGGAGATGTTTACTTCTTCTGTCGCACCCGGGGAAGCAAAAATCTCGCATCGCCACTTCGTGGCTCCCGTCCGCTGTGCCAGAGCGTCCGGTGGCCTACTCGAGCTTGATTTTGCTCCGGCAATAGCTGACTGACCACTGACCGCGGCCAGCTAATCTTGTTTTGTTGCCCTCACATCAGTTGTCGGGGAGGGACAACCGAACGCGGCGGCAAATATCATGCGCTGGTCACGTGCTGTACTAGGACTAAGGAAACTAGTACTAGCAATGTCCAAATTGGGCCATCCTGGCCTACCACGGAAATATCTACATTTCCAGTTATGGAAGTGTGTACCCAGTCAACTGGTTACGTGCTGACCACACTGTCGCACGCCGGGAAGCAAACTCTCGCATGGATACATACGCTCTCCTCTCCTGCATCCTGCCTGTCCCGTAGCCTGCTCACAGCTGTGCACCTGCGGCAGGTGAGGAGGCCAGAAAAGGCGACGCGGGAACCGACCAAGCAAAGAAAGAGCTCGGTGCCGTGCCGTCGCCAAACTACTCTCTATCGTTGCCGGGGGCCTTTTACCCTGTTCTCCTGCCGGAGTCTCCAGATGACATTTTGCGCTCTGACATTACGCCGGCTGCAGTCTGACAGTCATCGGCGCCGACCAAACTTTGCCGTATAGTCTAAGCAGCTGATGTTTGAAGGCATTGCTGAGGCAGTCAAGCAAAGATCACAAATGTGCTAACTACAAGTGCACACTGGTCTGGTGATATCAGCAATGCAAGTTGAGCATGTCGCAAACAGGGGTGGTCGAGCAGAGCAGAGCATGCAAAGAGAAAAGTCGTTGAGATTCTTGGCAGGACTCGTAGCAGGAAGGATTGTTTAGTCCGCTGGGCGTCGCCACACGCCTTCGTCTCCTTCCGCGCGGCCTGTCCGTCCGTCCCTAAGCTAGCCAAGACTCCGCACGTCTCTTGTTCCTCGTCGCGTCCTCGCCTCGCCTCAGCGCCGAAGCGAAACCGCATCTCGTCTCGATCCTTAAAGGCAAAGGAAGCGCGTGCCATTTATGCCCGCCTGTTCTCCTGTTCCGGGGAAGATGCCCCCGCCCCCAAATCCACCCGCAATGTCCTCCTACTCCGACGACATGGCGGCCTTCTACGACGCCTGGGCCGAGCGCGAGGAGGAGCTCGCGGCCGCCCTCGCCGCCGCGCTTGGGCGCCGCGACGTCGCGGTGGCGCCGCTCGTGGACGCCGCCGTCGGCCACGTGGCCACCTACTACGAGCACAAGTCCGCGCTCGCCGACCGCGACGTCGTGGCCGCGCTGGACCAGCGCTGGCTCAACCCGCTCGAGCGCACCTTCCTCTGGGCCTGGGGATGGAAGCCCGCGCTCGTGTTCCGCTTCCTCAAAGCCTCCGGCGCCGGC
>LAPY01002078.1:51632-62372 GCA_000970635.1 Eragrostis tef | reverse complement strand
CCGCCGGCCGCCGTGCCTGGCGCCGGCGCGTTTCACCTTTCGGACAAGAAGGGGTTTGCTTTTCCTTTCGTGTCGTTTCGCGTCTGCCTGCGGCTGCTTTCCGTTGCTCGTGCCGCCTCTTGGTTCAACTTCAACCCCAAATCCACACCGGCGCATGCAGACAGCAACGTTGCGTGCTCTGCTCCCGTCACTTTCACCTGGGGATCAGTCACGCCCGCCGTCCACGATTAGACTTATCGGTCGGTCGTTGTGATTAGTGGTACGTAGGGATAATCGTCGTTCTATTTTAGTACTTACCGCTCACTCTTTAAGTAGTGTTTTGTGTCTGCATACGACGCTGGTCCTTTTTTAGCCTTTCTGTTCGTTTGGTTCCGTTTCGTTTCGTGTCGTGTCGTGCGTGGCGTGCGTGCAGCTGCTTCCATGCTTTGCCAACCAAGAGCCTCGTGCAGCCTCCGTTCAACACCAAAACCATACCGCAGCATACGTCAACATTTGCGTGCTATGCTCCCGTCGGCTTTCACCTGGGGATAAGACTAATCGGTCCTTGTGATTAGGATTATGGGGTCCGGCTCATCAGTTACCTTGAGGGGTAATTAAAGCCCCATGACCACAGTTAAGCTCATCTGACCACAGTTAAGCACTCGAATGCAAACAACTCGAATAGGTTCCTTGTTTTTGCCCTCAACTTTTTAGTCATGCAACTTGATAGCAAAAATTAAGGCACTCCGATAGAAAAAACAAAATAGAGCAAGGGAGGCAGGACACCGGTTTGACTAGTTCATCTTTCCTCTTGACTAAAAACTGAGAAACTGAAAACGTGACGCAAAGTAAAACAGCAGCCGTCAAAACAGGATTTGACGGACCGAGGAGGCGAGCAGAACAAAAAAAAAAACAACACCCATCAGATGAGCTAAATGGTGGATATAGGAGCTAACGGCAACCTGTGCCTTTACCCTTCAAGGTAAAAGAGCCGGGGATAATCGCTGTTTAATGGAGTACTCTCTTAGTGTACCGCTCACTCTTATTCTGCACCTGCACGTGCTGGTCTTATTTTAGCAGTGCTTTATTAGCAGTCCTGCAGTGCGTGACGTAGTGCTTCGCCTTGGAGTCGTGCTAGGTGACATCACAGCATGTCGCGAGCACTTTCGCCTCTTTTGTTGTCTGTAGCGTTACATCCGTTGCTTTTAGTTTGACTATGTTGTTAGGCTCGCGCAAGTTCAGGTGTGTTTATTTTAGCAGGTGATTAGCCCGTTTTAGAAACGGTTACAACCCTATGTGGGGACACTCTGGCAGCTGTCGCCTGTCAATGAAAACACACGATCAAAAACCCACCCTGGCTGCTTTACTCGTATTTAACTTGAATAAGGGGGCATCACTGTTATGTGTATCGCCTCCACTGTAGTGTGTAGGCCGCGCGCACCAACACACTTTCCTATTTTCTTCTTTCTTTAGGGCAAGTATAGCACATTTTTTCTTTGTTGATTTTATTATTAGTGTTTAGGTTAAAATGCATGTAAGATTTTCTTTGTTGACTTTGTTATTTGTGTTTAGCACATTTTCTTCTTCATTTATTTAGGGCAAGTGTAGCATTTCTTTTTTTTTTCTGAATAATGCTTGTTTGTTTCATATTTTCCTTCTGGCATGTTTCCTGTATTAATGCTTGCTGACGTACCTTCCTGATGGCGACGCCGACGTAACAGTACTGGCGAACACATGGTTAAACAGTAGTTTAATCGATGATGTTCGCCATGTACTCGAGTTGGAGATGAGTAGCCGCGAAGCCGAGTTCGAAGTGAAGGGCTTGACCTTCATCGACGCTGATGTGTGTATTCCTACCTTTTGCATCTTATGTTTAGTCCTTTTATGTTTTGAAAGTGGTTGAGACACATTTTCAATCTTTTGTATGTTTATGATGTTTTTCCTGCTTTGATTTTGATCCTTAACTAGGTTAAGCTCCTTAAATGCGTCATCGAGAATATTTTTGTAGACATCGTTCTACCAGATTGGCGGGGTGTCCACTTTCTGTTTCCTTGAGATGGTACACAATTTATTCCTTTGAAGTCTTCAATTCAAGAATTTTTTCTTAACATTTAATTTTGACACGAGTAATTGCTTTGACCTCTTTAGGTTGATCATGAAGTTGGGAAAGACCATTTGTTCAAAAGGAGCATTATGTTGATCAAGGCTTGGTGCTACCATGAGAGTCGTATACTTGGAGCACATCATGGATTCTTATCCACTTATGCCTTGGAAACACTTGTCCTCTACATATTCAACCTATTCCACAAATCTCTGCATGGTCCTCTAGAGGTAACACTTGGAAGTCACTTCTTCTTTCAGACTTTTTATTGTCACCCTTTATACAATGTGTGAACTATGTCTTATGCATATATATTTTTTAACAGGCATTGTATAGGTTTTTGGAATATTTTAGCAAATTTGACTGGGACAAGTATGGCATCAATTTAAATGGTCCTATTCTTTTGTCATCACTTCCCGACTTAACTCGTAAGTTTTACCTAATTTATTACTACATTTTGTTGAGGATCACCAGTTTTGTAATCACTAGCCTAATTATTAAAACATGACTTGCAGTTGAGCCTACGGTAGCACTGGATGAACAATTGCTTGGCCAGGAGTTTCTTGAGACCTCATTGGGCAGGTTTGTCGTGGTTACTGGTTCAAATGGTCGTGACACAAACTTCCGCGTGAAGTTTATAAATATAATTGATCCACTGAAGGGGAATATTAATCTCGGCCGAAGTGTCAACAAAGGTTAGAATAACCAAAGTGCTTTGTCATTTTATTCTTTTATTTTATTTATCACTGTACCTGTATTTGATATATGTTTACCAAATACCAGATTGTGTATAGTACACATTAGCATGTTGTGTCTCTTCTATATGAAAAATGTGTGTGTTCAGTCATGTAGCACGTAGTCGTATTCTTTCCTGTTTTGGATGGGATGTCTTCCGCCTTTCTTGTTTTACATGTATAAGAAATCATTTTAATGGATTTTTCTTGCGTTAAGTGTGACTAACATATTCTGATTTCTGCAGCAAGCTTTTATCGCATACGGAGTGCTTTCTCATTCGGCGCTCAGAAGCTTGGTCAAATTCTTACATTACCCTCTGAGCTTATTCCCGGTGAAATTTATGGATTCTTCGCGAATACACTACAGCGACATGGAAATGGAGAAAGGCCAGATCTTGGCAATGATAGCTCATTTGAGTCCTTGCTTGGTACTGAAAATGCTCCTAATGAAGTTTGATGCTTGAAGATGTCTTGCATTACTGAGGGTGAAAACAAAGGTTCGTGTAATTCATCAAAACATGCTGACAAGGAGTTAAAAGTGGTACAGATGCATAAGACTTCCGGCACATATGTGCCAGGCGATATTCAAGATCTTCCATGGAACAAAATCTGGTTCACGGAAATTGCATCTGATTTCAATGCAAACTCTTCATGTTCAGCCAGTTTCAGCAGCCACTCATCCTTTTCTCAACAGAATGGTAAGGGCAAAAATACAAACTGCTTTAATAATTGTGTAATATAGGATTCATATCGTTGTAGATTGCCTATGCCACAAAATCATCCATTGAATATATTGACTGATTCTACTCGTGCAACATATATTTTGGATGTTTCCAGATAACAAGTCAGATTGGATCACTTTCCATGCAGGAAAGAAGTCACTTCCACCCTTCTCAGAATCAGATATGCTGGATATATCAGGCGATCTGGATTTGTACTTGGGATGCCTTCGAAAAGTTAATTACCATCTGGAGTACTTGTATGTTGAGCTGAAGGAGGCTATTCAAAAAGCATGGTTAGCTGGTGAGATAAGTGAGGATTTTTTCAAGTTTCTAAGTGTGAGGACAGAGACTAAGACTAGACCCCAAAGGCTTACAATAGTTTCGTCTACTGGTACCGAGACAAGGAAATTGTCCCCAGTTCATAGCACAGAAGATGTTGCTCAGCAATCACATGTCGAGGATCAAGCGGATGTGGTTTGGCAGCAGAATGTGTCTTTGTCCACCAATGAATTATCATTTGCTTCATCTCCTGTGTCTATTTCAGATAAATTTCTTGTTTCTTGGTTTTCTGTCTCTTCCCACGTCGCATGGAACTGGCACTTACATTCCCAGAGTGGTAAGAACTCTTACATGATCTTATCTGCTGCTAGTGCTTCATGATTCGAAATTAGTTATGCCTTTCTGTACATTGATTCATTTTCTTGCATGTTTCCTTATGCAATGTATCCTTGAGAGGAAAAGGAATAGGAAACAGGCAAAGTTTTGATAAGAACTATGAAGCATGTGCAGTAATGTTATTATCCTTTTTTTTCCGGTCCAGGGTGGTGCTGTTATTTTTCCACTAAAAACCGTGGTAGTTTCCATTAAAAATAAATAAAATAAAAACCATGATAACTATTAACTTCAGCTCTACTCATGTGCCTTTTTTTTCCAGAATTATGAAATGTACAGGGAACGCATGGAGCGCTTTGCACCTGAAAGGGGATTCATGCCTGAAGGAGAAAGAAGGCAAAGACCAAGGCTAGCTGACCGGCACCTTGATCAGCGGCGTTGTGATCTAAGAAATGAACACACTGCATTTCAAAGCACAACAAGCCAAGTACCGGTAACGCAGGGCCCGTTGCAGGACCTTTATCCAAGCAAGAGTGTTGATCCAAAAGGAGGGTTTCTTCCTGTCAGTGAGCAAACAGCCACAGGCCCTGGAACTGAACAGACAACAACAAACTCGCCGAAGGTTCTGATCAGTCTAGATACCCTCTCCTCACCTGCTGTTGACAACTCAAGCAAAGATTCTGTTGGGAAGGAAAGACAGATAAAACCACATTCATCAGGAATAGAACTTCCTCACTTCGGTCAGGGAAATCCCCCAGCATCATCAAACTGTCAGCTCTCCTCACCTGCGACAGCGAGTTGTAGTCAGTTGAAGGCACAAGCAGTGGAGAATCTTGAGTTTGGATCCATGGGACCTTTCTCGTTGGGACTTCTTTCGGCACAGTTTCAGGAAGCATTCCCCCCTCTCCCTAAGAAACCAGTACAACAAGTACATGCTTCAGTGGTGCAGAGCCCTCAGCCTGTTGTAACAGAAAGCAGCTATTCACTTCTCTCATAGAGTAGCGTTGCTTTACCTTTCACTTATTTATTGCACATAGTGAACTGCTGTTATGTCAGGAAACATAATAAAGGTAATTACTAGTAGCATGCTGATCTCGGTAGCAGGACTGATTGCATACACTAATTAAGCTCAAGCTCATGTCATGCGGTATATGTCGCTGCAGCTTTGTTATAGGAATCGTTTCAGTCAAGAAAACCTTATGTTTGAATGCAAATGTGCAGGCCTGAAGAGGCGTATAGACTGCAAGATGAAGCTGAGTTTCCTCCTCTCACAGCTGGCTGCCGCTGAATTTCAAAAACATCAAGATGATGCAGTTAACTATACTATTATAGAGTTCGGAGGCGAGAGGCCAAGGAGGATTACTGGATCAAGAATAGGTGCCCCAGCAGGTTGTCCATTCGACGATAACATAGCAGGTTTAATTTGGATGCTGTTGCCTGTCGTAGCATGTCTGGTGCCATATGTAATGTAAACAATAACAATGTTGCATCTCTTCTTTTCCTTTTCTTTTCGGTTTCTTTCCTTTTTTTTGAAATGAATCCCAGTCTTATTAATATTCGCGCTTTCTGCTGATAGAAAGAAGGCTCTAGTGTAAACAGTAGTTCCCCTTCAGCTTAGAAAACACCAAAAAACAGGATGGAAGCAAGAATTACTACTTTTACGAAACAATAGAGCTATTTCATTTTGATAGAAAGAAAAAAATGAACAGGAATAGAAAGTGGGCGCTCAAATCGCTGAGGATGATGTAGAACGCAGAGAGGCCACTATCGATTTTCCATCTACACAGCCAGAAAGAAGAATATCTCCTTCACGCTCCATATATACTGATGAATTGAGTGTGAAATATCAAGATAAACATTTCAATGGAAACAAATCACCGTAGTGTAACTTTTGGCTGCCTCTCCCCAATTGGTGTAAGTAAGTTAACCTGCTTTCATCATATTAGTAGTAAATAATGCATACGTTGGTGATCGTTCTTCCTCCAATAATCAACTAGAATATTTCTCTTTTTGTGAAAGTTTCTCCTAGTTAAGTGAAGCATTTCAGACAAAAAAGAAGTTTCTGTTTTTTATATAGTTTAGATAATGCTTCTTCATACTCAGATGGAATAAACGAGTAAGTGAAAGAGTTAACAAAAAAAGAAATGCCATTGCAAGTTAGGGTGGCCAGCCCTGTCACATCTCTCAAGAATAACAATATATATAATGTTGAATACAAATCTAATAACATCAACCTTATATCACAAAAATTTTATATTAATAGAGTAATTGTTGGTCAAAAGTTTATCTCAAAGAAATGAAATACTCCGTATAAAGATGTACTGAGGGAGAATACCATGTTTTGTACACACTTATGACAGTCTTTTGAGAAGCTTTTCAGGAAAAGTAACAACATTAAGAAACTTGACCAATCGAAGTTCCTAGTATCTCATAGCCCAGTACACTTATTCGGCCAGATGAGCACTGCCTATGTGAAAAGTTTATTCCTAGGAGATGATTCTCCCTTTTCTTGGAAAAGAAACATGATAATACTGGTCAGACAAACAATCTTGGCTTCTTTTCCAAAATAATATCAATGATCACAAAGATATATTCTCTTGTACGTATGATGCTGAACAAGTATCACACACAATTTTTGTATCGTCCAATCTGGACTTGAAGCAATAGATATTTTGCAAATGGACAAAGTGAATGAAAGAGCAGAAAGAACTGAGAAAGGGAGTATAAAGTCATTACAAAATTGAAGCAAAGGGGTTGGGGCATGGCTGCGCGATGCATCTATATACACACAAACAAACAAGCACGATGTACAGTGGATAATTAGCTTGGAAATTGGAACGAAATATCCCTTCCAGCAGATACCGGCAGGTGGCAGGACTGTGCTGTTTTCTGTGAAATTCCGATAAATATTTTTTGAAGTTCCTTTGGCCAAATAAAAAAAAGAAGGGAAATTCCTTCAAATCTATATTGTTGTTTGGTTTTTATTTGCTGGAAGTGTACCGAATTCTTGGCATCAAAACGGTAATTCTCGTATAACCTCTCTAGATGTGACAGCGTCAAACTTGAAATATTATTATTATGCAGGAAGCACGATGCTGGTGAGCCACATTCACGATTCCCGCTCCACTTCAAAGCCTCATGTGTCATGTCACTCACTATCTC
The DNA here is from genome assembly GCA_000970635.1 of Eragrostis tef. Lineage (NCBI taxonomy): Eukaryota > Viridiplantae > Streptophyta > Magnoliopsida > Poales > Poaceae > Eragrostis > Eragrostis tef. Next base: position 55,062 of record LAPY01002078.1, on the reverse strand, counting down.
AAACTTTTGCCTATATAAATGGTTCTTGGCCATCACGTCCTCTCTCCAAACCACCCGTGCCCTGTCCTCCATAAAACCACACGACACAAAACAGGAACGCAATAGACAAAGCGCCATGGCAGGATCCTTCACCGGAGCACTAATCGCCGCCCTCCTGACCGTGCATCTCTTGGCGGGGCAAGCTTTTGCGCGACATGCTCCGGCCAGTTTAGGCAGTGCCCCCGGCGTCCATGTCCTGTATACTGCACCCACGACCCCGGGTCCCAGCCCTTCCAACGGCCACGGCAATCAACCGTCGGCCAGCGAGGCCCTAGACGATAGCGTGCTCAAAGGCGCCATCGGTGTCGGCACCGTGACAGAGAATCACACTGTATTTGGCCCAAGCCCGTGCCACCACCCAACAATGGCGGGCGTGAAACTGCATAACAAGCTCAACGTCACTGGGAACACAGAGGTTTCAGGTGGGCACACCTGAAAGAAATCCGCTGGATGCTAGTATATTATACCAGTCCACTGCGCTTGGTCATGTTTTGTGCCGAGTTGATTTATTTTCGTGTGCCTGCTTGTTTCAGTATGGTATGTGTTCTCTGGGAGAGCCTATGGTCCTTTGTGTAATAATGTCCAAAATCGAATCTTGTAATGTAGGGTGCTCCTGCTTCTCTTTGACTTTCACAGAGAAACTGCACACCTGCCTTGATTATACTGCTTCAGTAAATATACATCAAACTGTCAGTTGATATTCTTGAAACGTTTTGTGACATGCATCACAAACCAGCATAGGTGAAATTTGAAAAGTTGCAATCGATTATTGCCACATCATTGCATTGACTTGCTCTACTGAATCAACAACATCATGTCATCTTGGAGATGCCTTAATGTAACTGACAATTACTACCGGTGATTCAGACCCAAAGTGAGGTTTGGACCCGATATATATGGCTGATAAATAATACCCCCATTTACAAAATGATGACGTTAAGACAAGTTAGTTCAAACGGAGGTAATATTACTCCAGTTGACTAGTCTATTCCAGCCTAGGATGTAAAGAAAGTTAACAAGTCTATTTCAGTCCAGGTCCTTTAGACATGCGCAAAGTTTTTTCAAGCAAAAGAAGGCAGAGCACTATGTGCATTCTTGGATCTGAATTGTACTGTGTAGTCGCAAAAAAAGAAAATACACCCTCGAATCGAGCCTGGTAAGTCGGTCACCTCTACTAGAAACACTAATTATTTGTACTTCTTCTGTTGAGTTCGCAAAAACTGTTAACTATGGTAAATCGGAACATGTTTACCATCATACTTGTGGTAGATATAAATCGCCAAAAGAAAGAAATTAGCTATGCAGAAGGAACATAATCTTAGTTCAATTCGTTGTTGTGTGATCATTAGATATGCGAAAAGTGATACGATATTTGATGGCATCTACGACAGCTACGAAAAGAAAGAACTCAATAAAATGTACCATGTTTTGCTCGCAATCACATGACACTCTTTTGTAAAGTTCAGGAAAAGTTGGAACAATAGCATAACTCCTAGAAAGGCTTCCATAATTCAAAACATTTCATAGTATCTAATAGCACTTAAATACACTTATTCGACCACTTGCCCACAACCGATGTGAACCTTTTATACTTACAGGAACCATGCATTCCGTACATTCTTGACAATACCGGTGATAGAAACAATATTGGCATCATATTTTCCAAGATTTTAAGCACAGAGCAATGATTACATATGTATTCTCATGTGTACATATGATTCTGAACAAGTACTGATGACAATTTTGTATACTCTGATCCAATCTGGACCTGAAGGACTAGATTTTCTGAATATGAAAAAGTGCGTTAAAGACCAATAATAGAAGGGGAAAAGAACGGTAAACTCGTTACCATAGAGGGCCAAGGGAACAAGGGAGCTTGCATACATGCAAACAACGGACAAATGACATCCATGACATACAGCGTACGTTTTTTTGTCCAAATATTCACACATTTACTTGTACGATTAGCTTGTTTCGTTTGAGAAACCAACTAATATTACAAATGGATTTGTCTATCATGGAACCCCGTCAGTATATTTAACTTGATTGCATGAAAACAACATTATTAATTTGATAGCATCCATGCGCTTTATTAGGATGAGGCGTAGTTCGTCAAACAAAACAGATGGTTTAATCTTGCTGTTTGGATCTATGGTCCATTCACTATCCTATGCACTTAAATAAATGGTGCAAAATATTATAGTCGCAATGACACATGCACTCGTGTAAAAAGAATATGAAGCAGTGTATAGATCATCTCAACAACACACACACACACACAAAATGGCACCAAGAAAGTGAAAACAGAGTGCCCTCCTTTTCTCCATATGGGGTGGTGAAGCCAACTAGCCTTGTCTGATACCTCTACCGACATTGCCTCGATACAGTGACGGAGCTTGAAAGGAATTCCTGGAGGGGCCAAAGGACATAGCAAACTTGGAAAAAAAATCTAGTACTAAAGTATCTAAATATATGGCACAAATATAATTGAAGCACAATTACATGGCCAAGTTTCAAGCATTTATTCATAACTAAAGCAGTTTTTTTTGTGAATACACAGTACAACTCAGACACTCACAACGCACACACACTCACCCCTATGAACGTACATACGCAAATTCTACCCCTATGAGCATCTTCGAAGACGGAGCCGGCAAATCTTCGAGATTGACGAAGTCACCACTGGCGTCTCGCTGTCGACGGCCATGTCGCCTACCGCTGAAAGCACAAAGCCGTTAAATTCTAGAAAATTCGCTCTCACCGAGAGTCGAACCCAGGACCTCTGAGGTGCTACTCGGGTGCCTTAACCGCTAGGCTAAGACCCCTTTCGCTCATAACTAAAGTAGTTTACAATATCAATCAAGCGTTAAGTACTAAATGCATGTACTATTAATTGTTTTTGGACAAAAAACTGGGTGGGCGGGGGCATAGCCCAGGTTAGTGTACACTAAGCTGCCACAGTATATGTGGCTAACCCCTTCGGAAATTCTTAGTCATTTTACGAGAAATGGTCTATGTTGAACATTCTTGAAAACTTTCATGAATGCTTTCCAGAATCTTTAAAGAACTGACTCTTTTTTTGTGATATTCCTGTGAAAGATTTTCGGAATTTAGCACAAAAGTTCTGTGAAATTCCAACCGTCCAAATAGATCCTTGACGTACTGTGGGTTAGGCCCATGTTAGAACCATTGCCGCAATTGTCGTTGCCCATACACAAATTTAGGGACTCACGTATGATGCTGGCACCACGATGTTAGTGATTATGGTTTCTGATTCCCACCGCACTCGTGATGCTTGCGCAACCGCGAAAAGGGTCTTGGCCTAGTGGTTAAGACAACCAAGTAGCATATTTGAGGTCCTGGGTTCGACTCCTGGTGGGAGCGAATTTTC
>LAPY01002076.1:52845-66382 GCA_000970635.1 Eragrostis tef | reverse complement strand
CGGAAGATCGCGTCCAAGGCCAAGCTAAGGGGAAGCGAGTTGAGATGGCGGCGGGGTCGGCGGCCGTGGGGAGCGGCAATGTGGAGTTCATCCGCGCGCGCAGCGACAAGCGGGAGTACCGTCGCGTGGTGCTCCCCAACGCGCTCGAGTGCCTCCTCATCAGCGACCCCGACACCGACAAGGTCCGTGCCGTGCCGTGCGCGTCTCCGGCCGCCGCCGGCGCTTCCGCCGCGCGCGCGAGAGAGGGCGGTGGAATGCGCGCGGGCTGATCGGCAGTCTCCTTCGCCCGCTTGATTTCGTTGCTAATCTGAACTCTGCTTCTGGTTGTGTGCTCAGGCGGCGGCGTGCATGGAGGTCGAGGTGGGCTCGTTCAGCGACCCGGAGGGGCTCGAGGGCCTTGCGCACTTCCTAGGTGAGTTCTGCTCCTCCCGTTGCTCATCTCGCTCTTCGATTCTCATCTGTTCGTTGCGTGCGCGCTGTGGCGGAATCGCCGCCGGATTCGTGTCTGATTCGTGGAGTGAGGATCTGGGCAACGCTGCGGTTGGGTGGGGTGGGGATTGTTGACATTCACTCAGAGTGCCGGCGTGCATCTCCTTTTGGGATCCGCCTGGGCTCTCGAATAATCCTGGCTACTGCTAGTGCTTTGCAGTCAAGTCAATGGATGCTTCTATAATGTAAAGCTGTCAAGCTGAAAAATTGTTGGGGATTTGATGAGGTGTCGCTTGGCGTGTTCTGAACGTCAGATCGAACAATGTACTGTTCAGATGAATATGTAGAGGCAGAACAGTGATCGTCAACATGGTCAATTGAGAGCGCCCATGATTGATCGAACGGCGTGCACACGCACCCTCTGTGTTTTGCCGATTCTTTTGTTACGCGATGATAACTTTTCTTGGGGTTGGTGCCCTTTGAATTCGTGGTAATTTGCCACCGACCTGTCGCTTAATTTTTTCTCTACTGTTTAAAAAAATGTTGGTGTACGCTTGTAGCCCTGAGAATCGGACAAAATAATGTGGGTCGGTCGTAGTATTGTATAATATCTTTGAAGCTATCCAAAGAGTTCTCGCGATAAAAAATCTGAAATGCTCCGGCACCTTGCTGCTTAGTAGGATTCTTGGCAGCTTGCTCCATGCTCCTTTGTAGTATGAGCGCTGGAACCGTGGAACAGTCAATGTGAGAACCAACACGTGTCGATTTTGTCCGGCCCGTTGATTCTACTCGTGCTGCTTACAGCACCGGTAGCACACGATATTTCAAGTGAGCAACACAACACAAGTGGGAATGCACCAATTTATTCCAACGTGCAAGCACTATACTACACATTCTAGAGTGGGACTGCTGATTCATTGCAAATGCAAGCAAAGTCATACTAGGGTGCCAGGTCAATTTGCTTCTCTGATCTAGATTTATTACGCCCCTCTTAGAAAGAAGAAACGCTTGATGGGCAAAGGTAAACTGTGATTAGGAAGGGTGGGGTGATTATTAGTATTGTCGATGGATAGGGGCCGCATTGAATCTAATGTTATTGATTTTAAACATTTCTCAGTTTTATTATGTTTTTTCGTGACTTATGGTTATGGATTTTCTTACAGAGCACATGCTGTTCTATGCGAGCGAGAAATATCCTGGAGAGCATGAGTATACGAAATATATCATGGAGGTACATTCTTTAATCAATCCATCAATAAAGAAAACATTTCATATAACAAGTGGAGTCTGCATCCTGTACTTCCTTGCATTAAGTGCCACCAACGCACGGTAGCACCTCAAAAAGTCATGAAAAAATCTGGAAAATTTACACAATATTGTTAGGACATGCATCATCATTACCACAAAATTGCAAATCAAAACTCGACCTACACACCCAGTGGCCAAAATAGAGATATCAGCCCAGAGCAACCAGAACCAGGTGCTGTGTCAGGCACTATTCATGGTCTGATTTCTTTTTCTCAATACTTTTTTTTTCAAGAATTCGCAGGAGAACTGTGAATCATTCTATTAAGAAGAAGATTAATTAGTTTTACTTGCCAACCAAAGAGTATGTCGTGATTGATCAGAAACAGATGGAACAACCGTTATTCTTTTTCTCAATACTTGGGTGTGTAGTTTGAGTTTTGATCGGCAATTATGTTGGAGATAGATGCATGTTATATATCAATCTTGTGTGAAATTTATGATGTTTTGGTTGTGCTACTACCCTTAGGTAGCTCGGTAACACCTAAGGGAAGTGCTGGATGAGTGTATCAACCTTTGCATGGCTAAAGTCCACTTGTATCCTATTGTGCTCTCGGACCAAGAGCGTGTTTGGTTATAGGCTCTTTCAATCCAGACCAGTTTACGGCCATGCCCCACAAATATTAACTCTGCAGCCAGAGTCCAAATCCGGATGTTCTGTGGTATCGGACATGGTAGGACAAATGGTGTAAAGAGAGACCACACTGATTTCTTGATTAGAAACAAATTTGTGATACCAACCATACCGTTAGTATGAGGCTAAGAGCTCTACACCTTTCAGGCTTGCACGATTCCTTTGGAAGTTTTTGTAAATCATGCTTAATGCCTGGTCACATTCAGTATACTTGAACTATATTTTGACTATTTGCTTGTTCTTTTAAAATATGCTTTTTAAATATCTTGACTACTCGGAATGATGTGAAAATATCAGCACGGTGGCTCTTACAATGCCTTTACAAGCTCAGAGACAACAAATTTCTATTTTGATGTTAACGTGGACAATTTCGAAGAAGCCATAGATAGGCAAGTTTTTCTCAATATTATTTCATTTTTAGCTAGTGCATGTTTATCGAATTAGTTTGTGATTTGTGTTCTACAGATCTGCATGGTTTTTTGTTGAGTAATAATGAGGTGATATCTGATGTGCAGATTTGCACAATTCTTTATTAAGCCACTGATGTCGGAGGATGCTGTTCTTAGAGAGATAAAAGCTGTTGATTCTGGTGAGCTGTTTTTGTGCATGGTGTTGCTATTTGAGTCTAAAAAGGCATATGCTTCTGTCATTTTTTGAATAAAAATGAACAGATATCAAAGTAACTAGCTCAACTGGGTGATTAAATATGAACCATTCTGACAAACAACCATAATCACTTTGCCATTACTTGTTATTTAATTTGGAGAAACTGGAAGCACACATGGCTGATTTTGCTTTTTGTTGCCCTCTTAGAACACAAGAAAAATTTATTGTCTGATGGCTGGAGAATATCTCAGGTATTTGGAAGTTTCAGTTTTGTTTGTTAAGAAGTTAAGATACAACAGATAGTCTTGTGCATTCTTATCATCTCTATCAGGAACTGCAGTCAGTAAAGCATAGGTGTTTTGAATAGAATTTCTCTTTATTTATGAGGTGTTATCTGATGCAAATAACAGGGTAAGTGTTAAAAGGAAATCGTAATTTGAAAAGTCTTCCTTATTCTCATATACTAGTTGCCATCTTTTGACTTTAAAATCCAACTCTGCTATACATCCGACCTGATCATCCGACTCAGGTCCGACTGTAGACAGAACATGGCACTAGCACAGTGCACATCTTAACATTGGTCGGTAGAAAACATTCGGACCTGAAGTATTTTCCTTTTAAATTTTAATCCCATAGCCACGCTGCATTGGTAATTCAGTTTCATTTTTCATTTCTCCAGCTTCAAAAGCATCTGGCTTCAAAGGATCACCCTTACCATAAATTTAGTACCGGTAAGCAATTCAAAGCAATTCTTTGGTGACTACTCATTTTTTACACTACTAGTTTGTACTGAACTATGATAAAATACTGCACATCAAAACATTCAACATTTCCACTTGCGTTCCAAGTAACTTATATTAGCTTCAGGAGAATGTTATAATTTTTTTCATTCCTGATGCTGTATTGGTTCATTTAAATTCAGATGATTGCATTTGAAATTTAATTAAATGTCGATAGCTGTTGTTGTATGATTGCGTGAAATTTTCTTGTGGAAATGACATCTTACATAATTGTGTAACATCACTCGCAAAATTTGTTATTCAAACCTATGTATATTTTATTATTTTGTTACTCCTAATTTTCCATTTAATGTATCAGGGAGTTGGGAAACACTAGAAACTAAACCAAAAGAGCGGGGCCTCGACATCAGACTTGAACTTCTAAAGTTTTACGAGAATTATTCTGCGAACCTTATGCATCTTGTTGTTTATGGAAAGGGTAAATATTACCGTTTTGTCCATTGGAGTGCATAAATATATTTGCTACTGATAATATGATTTTTGATATTTTGTAGAGAGCCTTGATTGCATTCAGAGCATGGTTGAACGCTTGTTTTGTGACATAAAAAACTCTGACCAGAAAAACTTCAAATGTCCAAGTCATCCTCTTTCAGAGGACCACTTGCAGGTACAAAATTGAAGTAACATCAAATATAATTGATGGAAAGGATGGAATGTAGACATAGAATTCGCTCTCAATAATTTCTATTTGTCAGTATATTTAAAAATTAGTGATGGCAAATGAAATGGATGCTCAACTGGGTGATTAAATATGAACCATTCTGACAAACAACCATAATCACTTTGCCATTACTTGTTATTTAATTTGGAGAAACTGGAAGCACACATGGCTGATTTTGCTTTTTGTTGCCCTCTTAGAACACAAGAAAAATTTATTGTCTGATGGCTGGAGAATATCTCAGGTATTTGGAAGTTTCAGTTTTGTTTGTTAAGAAGTTAAGATACAACAGATAGTCTTGTGCATTCTTATCATCTCTATCAGGAACTGCAGTCAGTAAAGCATAGGTGTTTTGAATAGAATTTCTCTTTATTTATGAGGTGTTATCTGATGCAAATAACAGGGTAAGTGTTAAAAGGAAATCGTAATTTGAAAAGTCTTCCTTATTCTCATATACTAGTTGCCATCTTTTGACTTTAAAATCCAACTCTGCTATACATCCGACCTGATCATCCGACTCAGGTCCGACTGTAGACAGAACATGGCACTAGCACAGTGCACATCTTAACATTGGTCGGTAGAAAACATTCGGACCTGAAGTATTTTCCTTTTAAATTTTAATCCCATAGCCACGCTGCATTGGTAATTCAGTTTCATTTTTCATTTCTCCAGCTTCAAAAGCATCTGGCTTCAAAGGATCACCCTTACCATAAATTTAGTACCGGTAAGCAATTCAAAGCAATTCTTTGGTGACTACTCATTTTTTACACTACTAGTTTGTACTGAACTATGATAAAATACTGCACATCAAAACATTCAACATTTCCACTTGCGTTCCAAGTAACTTATATTAGCTTCAGGAGAATGTTATAATTTTTTTCATTCCTGATGCTGTATTGGTTCATTTAAATTCAGATGATTGCATTTGAAATTTAATTAAATGTCGATAGCTGTTGTTGTATGATTGCGTGAAATTTTCTTGTGGAAATGACATCTTACATAATTGTGTAACATCACTCGCAAAATTTGTTATTCAAACCTATGTATATTTTATTATTTTGTTACTCCTAATTTTCCATTTAATGTATCAGGGAGTTGGGAAACACTAGAAACTAAACCAAAAGAGCGGGGCCTCGACATCAGACTTGAACTTCTAAAGTTTTACGAGAATTATTCTGCGAACCTTATGCATCTTGTTGTTTATGGAAAGGGTAAATATTACCGTTTTGTCCATTGGAGTGCATAAATATATTTGCTACTGATAATATGATTTTTGATATTTTGTAGAGAGCCTTGATTGCATTCAGAGCATGGTTGAACGCTTGTTTTGTGACATAAAAAACTCTGACCAGAAAAACTTCAAATGTCCAAGTCATCCTCTTTCAGAGGACCACTTGCAGGTACAAAATTGAAGTAACATAATATATAATTGATGGAGATGGAATGTAGACATAGAATTCGCTCTCAATAATTTCTGTTTGTCAGTACATTTAAATATTAGTGATGGCAAATGAAATGAAATTTATGACCCGCGTTATGCAGCTCCTTGTCAAAACAGTGCCAATAGAAGAAGGTGACTATCTAAGAATAATCTGGCCAGTAACACCTAGCATCCACTTTTACAAAGAAGCTCCTTGCCATTATCTCAGCCACCTCATTGGGCATGAAGGCGAGGGGTCCATATTCCATATTATAAAGGAACTAGGTAAGATCACTTCAAAAGTTTTGTGAACGTGCAATTCCTTGAACAGCATTATCTACTCAAAAATGATAAGCCATTCTTTACCTTTTTTGTTTCAACTAGTGTAACTTGTGACCTATCTAATTTTGCCACCATAGGATGGGCCATGAACCTAGTGGCTGGAGAGGGCACTGACAGTACCCAATATTCCTTCTTCTCTGTAAGCATGAGGCTTACTGATGCTGGTCATGGTAGGTTTTCATTTAAATTTTAATACTGAAAAGCATTTTTTTTCATTTTCAAGCACATTTTTGGTATTATTTAATCCTCTTATGCCCATCCTAGAACACATGGAAGATATTATTGGATTGATCTTCAAATATATTCTTCTGTTAAAAGATGACGGAGTCCATGAGTGGATATTTAATGAGGTAAACGGAAGGCTCATGGTTTATGTATCATGTTAAATCATTTGGTAGCCTATGATTTTGTGTCCCTTTATTTTTATAATATGTGAGTCTGTTCAATGGTCACAACCCCTCATGTTGGTCCCCCGTGAGGCGGTGATGATTTATAAAGAGTAGGGATCCCCCCCTTTTTTTCTCTATAATACAAAGAAACACAGCTCTCATGCGTATTCGAGTTAAAAACCTTCTGTAAGGAATTGAAAGACATGAAAGTCAAGTGTATTGTACTTTTATCTGCTTCAGAAATGAGTATGAGCTTTAGAGTTGGATTTTTCAATGTTGGAGTTTGTTACCTTTTCCTTCACAAAATTATTTGCACGTTCTTTATTACCATTACCAACTCATAATATCATTTATTCTAAAAACACTCATAATATCAATTATTCTGCATTAAACTTTTATAAGCAAGTATTTTTATTTGCAATTAATTGTGCAAAATATAAATGTTGAGTTATTTTGATTTTTCAGCTTGTAGCAATAAGTGAAATGGAGTTCCACTACCAAGACAAAGTTCATCCAATCAGCTATGTGACAAATACCGTCTCAAGTATGAGGGTATATTTCTCTAGATTTCATTATCATTACATGCTTAAACTTTTACAAATCGTCTTTGATCAGTGGGCCCGTCATAATTTGTTGAAATTCATATCTTTTTATTTAGTGGTAATCAAACTGAGACTTACATTTTCTTCTGCCCTCACTATTCAACACTTGTGAAATGGCTTGCAGATGTTCCCACCAGAAGAATGGCTGGTTGGAGCATCATTGCCTTCAAAGTATACACCACAAAGAATAAATATGATACTTGATGAGTTGTCGCCTGAAAGAGTAAGGTACGCTTGTGCAGTCACATGGCTAATTTGCTTGTGCTTACTTTGTGACCATATAAAACGGACATGAAATGGTTTTCTGAGGGTTAAAATGCAAAACAACCATCGCATGAAAACCATTGCACATTTAACACTTCAGTTACGGATGGGTCTGTAGATGGCATATCAAAAGGAAAGAAACTAGAAAACGGAAACGAAACATGTCCAATACGAGTAGGTGCTAGGCAAGAGCCATTAGAAACACTGACCTTCATCCTGTGAGTGTCTCTGTCCTACCATTGTCACTAATTTTGTAGCGTATTGAAGTAAGCTTATTCACTTTCTATCTGTTACTTTTATATATTACAGTTGTGTCAAAATGGTTTTACTTTGAAAGTTCATGAGCTGTGAAGCTCTTTGGATTGAGTAGCAATGGTGCGGTAGGCCAATATACTTTATAATTTATTCAAACTCCTTGGGTAAAAAAGCCTGAACTTCAACAAACCAAAATGACGTCAGTTTATCCTACTGGCCCGATTTTTCCACAAAAGGCTTCATGAAAGTTAACCCAAAGACTAGCAAAGTATTTGGCTTAGTTTTCTGATGCTTTGCCTACAGCACCATATGCATTTGCTCTTTGTTTGATACAACACTTCCTTTTCTGTCTAGAATATTCTGGGAGTCAAAAAAGTTTGAAGGATCTACAAATTCTGTTGAACCCTGGTATAGCACATCATATTCTGTTGAAAATGTCACTCCTTCCATGATTCAGGTTTGCCTTTGCATTATTTTACCCTGAAATTTATGCAAATATTTTTTTTGAGGGAAAAATTCATGCAAATATGTGTCCATAAGATATTTTCATTGATTGTTGCTACTTCACAGCAATGGATTCAAAATGCTCCCCTTTTTATTTAGTGGTAATCAAACTGAGACTTACATTTTCTTCTGCCCTCACTATTCAACACTTGTGAAATGGCTTGCAGATGTTCCCACCAGAAGAATGGCTGGTTGGAGCATCATTGCCTTCAAAGTATACACCACAAAGAATAAATATGATACTTGATGAGTTGTCGCCTGAAAGAGTAAGGTACGCTTGTGCAGTCACATGGCTAATTTGCTTGTGCTTACTTTGTGACCATATAAAACGGACATGAAATGGTTTTCTGAGGGTTAAAATGCAAAACAACCATCGCATGAAAACCATTGCACATTTAACACTTCAGTTACGGATGGGTCTGTAGATGGCATATCAAAAGGAAAGAAACTAGAAAACGGAAACGAAACATGTCCAATACGAGTAGGTGCTAGGCAAGAGCCATTAGAAACACTGACCTTCATCCTGTGAGTGTCTCTGTCCTACCATTGTCACTAATTTTGTAGCGTATTGAAGTAAGCTTATTCACTTTCTATCTGTTACTTTTATATATTACAGTTGTGTCAAAATGGTTTTACTTTGAAAGTTCATGAGCTGTGAAGCTCTTTGGATTGAGTAGCAATGGTGCGGTAGGCCAATATACTTTATAATTTATTCAAACTCCTTGGGTAAAAAAGCCTGAACTTCAACAAACCAAAATGACGTCAGTTTATCCTACTGGCCCGATTTTTCCACAAAAGGCTTCATGAAAGTTAACCCAAAGACTAGCAAAGTATTTGGCTTAGTTTTCTGATGCTTTGCCTACAGCACCATATGCATTTGCTCTTTGTTTGATACAACACTTCCTTTTCTGTCTAGAATATTCTGGGAGTCAAAAAAGTTTGAAGGATCTACAAATTCTGTTGAACCCTGGTATAGCACATCATATTCTGTTGAAAATGTCACTCCTTCCATGATTCAGGTTTGCCTTTGCATTATTTTACCCTGAAATTTATGCAAATATTTTTTTTGAGGGAAAAATTCATGCAAATATGTGTCCATAAGATATTTTCATTGATTGTTGCTACTTCACAGCAATGGATTCAAAATGCTCCCACTGAAAAACTCCATCTTCCGAAGCCTAATATTTTCATCCCAAAGGATTTATCTCTTAAAGAAGTTCGTGAAAAGGTCAGTTTAGTTTACTTCACTGTTTACACCAGCATACTCTACATGTACTGTCAAGACTTTATTACATAGTAAGTACTCTAACCAAAAGAAAATGTTTTACTAGGTTACTTTTCCAATAGTACTAAGGAAGACACCTCTTTCACGATTGTGGTATAAACCCGACATGCTGTTCTCCACCCCAAAGGTCAACATTATAGTTGATTTCCATTGTCCATTATCAACTCAATCCCCTGAAGCGGTCGTTTCCACCGGTCTCTTTGTCGATTTGTTAGTAGATTATTTAAACGCTTATGGTAAGCACTTTGTAAATTGGTAAATAACTCTGTGTTTCATAGTCCTCCGGAATTTAAGGTCAGATATAGGTTGACAAATTATCATTGGTTTTGCAGCTTATGATGCTCAAATTGCCGGTTTATTCTATTCAATATATACGACTTCTTCTGGCTTCCAGGTTTATTCCGTTACTATGAGTCCCCTTTTTTTCAGTGTTACTGACAGATAATCTGTTTAGTAATTGTATTATCCTCCATGCTGTCTATACTCTATCACGATCATGGTGTATTGTGAATTTATCAGTATTAGACTTTTTTTTATTCGAACTGAAACATTAACAGCCTTTTTTTAAAAGGTTTGTGTAGGTGGTTACAACGATAAGATGAGAGTTCTGCTAAATGCCATACTGAAGCAAATTGCTAACTTTGAAGTTAAGTCAAGTAGGTTTTCTGCCCTGAAGGTAAAAATGTGGAACTTATTATTTCTGTGCTGAAACACATTTAAATTCGTAATCCCTTTCATGTACTTTGTCCCAATTAGTTTCTATGACCGATGAGTTTCACTTTCATTAATCGCTGGTTTTCAACCAACTTGGCACTGATAGATGATTAAAGCTGAGTCAAAAAAAATTGTCAACGCGATATTTTGCGTTCTGAAAGCAGGAAGGTCCTATGGACCTTGGGGCTCTTCATTTTTTTTTTGTTTACCTATCGTGAGATATCTATTAGCTTACCAGCGTGATATGAGAGTTTATGGCAAACTTTCATCATAAGTCTGTCTCAATTGCAGGGTTTTTTTTGCAATTAAAATATACTTTTCACATATGAGGCAATCTAGACTTCAGACACACGACAAGTCGAATGTTCGCAAAGGATCCATAACTATCTATATCATAGTCTAGTAATCTTGTGCTCATCTCCCAAATACTGTGCTTTATTTTCACCTGCCAAAATATTCCCTGAATTAGCTCAGTCCCATCTGTTTGCATGTGTAACGGCGCATTTTGTGATACTCTCATTCATAGCGAGTGAGGTATTTCTTAAGTGCAGCTTGCATCACATCATAAATATGAAAAAAAAGAGCAATGTACACATTTCGTTACGCTTGTTTCAGAAGCTGCAGATAGCAACATATTCTTGCACGTGTGCTCTTCAAGTGGTTCTTCAAAATTTAAATCTTGGATAACATGTACTGCATCAGATATATCAAACTCTTGTACATATTTATCTTTCTTCTGACGTTTTTCTTTATGTGCAATCGCTAAACAGAATCTTATAATTTCAGGAAACTTCTGTCAAGGACTACCAAAATTTCAGTTTCAGCCAACCGTGTTCTCAAGCTTCATACTACGTCTCGTTGATATTGGAAGATAAAAAATGGCCTGTAGTTGAGAAACTTGAAGCTCTTTCTAAGCTTGACTCTGATTCACTTTCAAAATTTGTGCCGCACTTGCTATCAAAGACGTTTTTGGAATGTTACATTCAAGGTTTGACAGAACTTTTTCGTTAATCATGGTGTAAATATATTTTCTTGTGATTTGCATAAGAATCATTTGTAATCGTACTTGTTAATGCATCTCCTTGTAGGGAATATTGAACCAAGCGAGGCAGAATCTATTGTCCAGGAGATCGAGAACACTGCATTCAACACCCCCAATTCTTTATTCAAATCTATGACTCCATCACAATATCTGACTAAAAGGGTTATCATGCTTGAAAATGAGTTAAAATGCTATTACCAGATCGAGGGATTAAATAAAAAAAATGAGAATTCATCAGTTGTCCAATATATTCAGGTAAAGGCTCCTGTCTTTTGGTGCAACAGGTGCAATTTTAATCAAAATTTATTGCTGATTGATGGTATGTACCTGAAAATCTTGGTTCAAAACTAATGTTCACCAAACCGATTTCTAATACAATATTGTACTTCAAATTTGAGCTAATGGGCGTCATCAATAAAAGATCGTAGGGAGTAATAACTTTTCGGCATATAGATTTTATTAGAAAGAAACTTATGACCGTTTTGGCATTTTGTGCTTACTTTCAATTATTATAACCTTGTAAGCAAAAGAGCCATGTCCCAAATGAAGAAAGTGAAGAAACATTCCAAATCTAATGCATAACGTTCTGTACTAAACATGCTATACTTATCCAGGTACATCAGGACGATGCAATTTCAAATGTCAAACTTGAGCTGTTCTCGCTAATTGCTAGCCAGCCTGCCTTCAACCAGCTGCGAACAATTGAACAACTTGGGTATATAACAAGTCTTTCCCTAAGGTATATACTGGATATCCTTTTCCCTTAAATGTATAGCTTGTTGCTTGCTCTTCTAGGAAAATACGAAGGTAAATTCAATTTGATTTGTTTTGAAAACACAAAGATTAATTGATCTTATGATGATTGTTCAGATCCGACTATGGAGTCTGCGCACTGCATGTTGTTATTCAATCTACAGTAAAGGTACAAGTTTAAACATAGATTAATTGATGCAATAAACTTTTGCTGCTCTCCTGCTGACACTATATTGGGAACTCAGGATCCCTCGTACCTTGATGCTAGAGTTGATGAATTCTTCAAGATGTTTGAAAGTACAATTCATGAACTGTCCGACAAGGATTTCAAGGTGGCTCCAGTTTGCACTTTCATAGAGCTTTCAGAATTCCCTTGTGTGATGCGCAATATCGAACTTTTCTCTCACATTGTCTGCAATGACATGGGCTTCTTTATTTCAGAGAAATGTGAAATCGCTTATTGATTCCAAACTGGAGAAATTCAAAAACTTGTGGGAGGAATCTCAGTTCTACTGGGGCGAAATTGAGGCTGGAACTCTCAAGTTTGACCGGGTCGAGTCAGAGGTAAGTCTCATTGGCAGCAATCCATGACAATGGCTAAGAAAAAAATGGTTAAGGAAAAAATTACCCGCAAAAAACTGGTTTAAGAGAATTGCATCAAGTACCAAGTATGTTTTATGGCAACAGAAAATAACTTCTTTTCTAAAAGAAAGACATGTCATTATTGTAAGGTAAGAAAAAACACCTGACCTCGAATGACATTTGTCAGGTTGCTCTCCTAAGAGAGCTGAAGAAAGAAGAATTCATCGAGTTCTTTGATCAGTACATAAAAGTGGATGCGCCTCAAAGGAGGACAATAAGCGTGCAAGTCTTCGGCTGCAACCATTCAGAAGAGTTTAACAGGGCGATCGCGGAAGCCGATCCGCCCAAAACATACAGGATTACAGACATATTCGGCTTCAAACGGTCGAGGCCGCTGTACAGCTCACTCAAGGGAGGTCCGGGCCGGATCGCAATGGACTGACTGACTGCTATCAGGCTGCTATGTAGAGTAGGCTGTGCATATGCATGAACTCGATTCTAAGGGCTCGTTTGGAACGCAGGAATTTCACAGGAATTGCACAGGAATTTCACAGGAAACAGTTCAATTTCACAGGAAAAACGCAGGAAAGGAAAAATTTTCCTCCAATCCAAAGGAGCCCTAATTGGTTCCACGAATTCTCTGAATGTAAGGTTGATTGCACGATTGATGCTATTTTTTCACTCGTGACTTAATAAATGCACGACCGTAAGTTTGTGGGCAAGAGCTGTGGGGATTCATGGCCACATGTTTTCATTGTGCTTCTTGTGACACCTATGCAGTTTGTACAGTTACATCATCACAGGAGAGCACCATGACGAGAGCCAAGAGAATCGAACACACACATACGCACACATGTACAGCTTGAGCCCGCGATGCCTCCGGTGAGGCACCATGTCGTCGCGATCCGCGCGTGCGTGCGTCGCCGCTCACGTCCGCCGGCGCCCCCACTCGA
>LAPY01002076.1:30041-46655 GCA_000970635.1 Eragrostis tef | reverse complement strand
GGGGGGGGGGAGGATATTGCCAGTACCACGAAGTATTCGTTTTGCACCCGGAATGTTTCAAGAAACGTGCATGCTGAAGAAAAAGGATTAGGCAAGGAAAACGTCTTAAGAATCTCCCGTTCCAAAGACTGGGTAGACCAACATTTCAAAATGCAATCGATGTCTTATAAGGCCAAATATGACGGATCCAAAATCATCCAGACACTGGCAACTCGGCTCTCCATACACTACCTTATGATAACAAGTCAATATGACAAGCTCATTTACAATGGTTTGAGACATACAACCAACTGCGCAGACGCTGAAGCCCAGATGTCAGACATGCTTGTATGTACAAATACCATGTTAGCTAATGACATTTTCATTGTTATTGTCATGGTACTAGGTCAACCGACACTACTGCAGCTAATTCCACTGCAAAAAGAATTGGATCTAACCACCATCACGCCTTCTTTAAGACTGACTACAAAATCTCTGCATCTGTACAAACTACAAACACTAATAGCCCCTACCGAAATGCTATTTGTTATTAGATTGAGATATATTTTATCTATCACTGCCTACACCCACCCAATGAGCAAAACTGTTAACCACCAGAAGCAATTCTAAACCATAAACAGATAGTTCAGGTCCTCCACGGTCAACCGAGTCTGGCGTGAACCAGATCGGTCTTCCCCAAATGCAGAAGCAACCATCTCCCGCTTTTTTTCCTGAGACATTAAAGATTACTTCAGCATCAAGAGAGATTACATTATACAACTTACTGCTTAATCAAATTAATAGTTCAAATTTTGCATGACCAAGGAATAAACTAGACATTGGATTCCAGGACCTCGTCGACAGGAACAAGAGTGGTAATTAAAAATAAAAAAAGCCTATTGGTCACTTTCTAAAGGATGCCGTCGCGGAATATAGATCATTTCAGGTTAACTATTCACCAATTCCTACACCTTTTATACTTTTGAGTTAATGTTTTCAGGAAGATAAATTATTATCAGCAAAGCTTGTTCCCAGATAAATCATTGTCAGGTAAACTATTGCTATGACGTATCAAAGGACAAAAATCAGAATCCTACAGTCAGTTGCAGTAGGAAATTATGGATGAGATTCTTATAGAATCCTAATTGAATATTTACACCCTCATGAATACATAAAAGGTGATGCAAAGTCACGTAAAAGCTTCAGACTTACCTGGAGAGCCAGAATTCGATCTTCAACGGTGTCTTTTATAGTTAACCGTGATACTGTGACAGGTCTTGTTTGGCCAATACGGTGTGCTCTATCCACTGCTTGATCTTCTGTGGTTGGATTCCACCATAGATCAAGCATAAGTACGTGGCAGGCAGCAACCATATTCAAACCAAGACTTGCAGCTTTGAGTGACATGATCATAACAGTAACCTGCCAGTAGTAGAGAAGTCAAAAACAGAACTTGATATACTTGAAAAGGTAACATATATGTGGATGCCAGATGCCATTGGTTGCGAACCTCTGGAACTGTATTGAAGTCATTCACAGCTTTGTCCCGAGCAGCAACAGACATTGTTCCATCAAGCCTTCTATAGGTCACATGAGAAGCTTTCAGATGAACCTCCAGTAAATCCAGCATTCTAGTCCATTGAGAGAAAACAATGGCCTTTTCTGTCATTTTGGTATCAATATGTTCTGAAGGACTCCTTCCGCCAAAATTTTCAGAGGTAAGCCCAATTGATTTTTTGCTATCACTCATTTGGGTGGGGTCTATTTTGGGCAATGAGAGAATGATATCAAGTGCAGCTCTCACTTTGGAAGATGCGTATGAGGAATCAATTCCAGGGCGCTTTTCAGCATGCACTATCTCCAAAGAATCGTTAGACTTGAAATCACATGTTAATCTTCTCAGAGAACATTCAAGGGTGCCTCTGGAGAATAGTGAGGTCGTATTTAGTCGAACTCTGCAATTTGACACCGGGCACATGCTGTCATCGCCAGTGAGTTGCTCCAGTATGCACTGGTTGCAAAAAACATGACCACATAGTGTGACAACAGCATCTTCTGGGGCATCCTGCACAATTCATGTTTGTTAAGAACCAGAAGTGATTCTGCACCAGAATAGTCAGCATAACAAACAGGTGTACATGGCCCAGCATTGAGCTTGATCAAGAAAAATAGACATGTCGGTTCTTGAAAATAACTTCCGCTAGATGAATTCAAGCTTTTTGGCAAATCAAACGTAAGATACATAAATTACCATCACATAACCAGCACAGCAATGCATCATGATTCGTGTTATAGCTAGAGCCGTGGTAATAATTGCTAGAGTTACTGTTGTCTACTCAAATAAAGTCCAATAAAGTCAAATACATATTACAGACAACGTGCATAGGAAAGAGTGCATACATTGATAGAAATTGAGATGGAGAAAACAGAGGAATTCACTTACATTGCAGAGAGCACATATCGCAGAACAAGATTGCAAGCAAATAAGCAACTCTTGCTGCCTTTCAATTGGAAGTTTTTTCGCCATCTCCAATGAAGACATCCAGCTAGAAGTAGACTGATGGCCTCTAACTAGATGAGGGTGATCGCAAGCCTGTCTGAGCCGTAAAAGCATCAGCAGTATGTTGACATAATTTTGCTTCACAGTACCAGCAGCTGCATATTCCTGCAAAGGAAATGTGTGAGAAAACATCCACAACTCAGCCTACATTTACTTCTAAACAGGGATAAAAGCAACCTAATAAACACACAATATTATACTACTCCCTCTGTTTCATATTATATGTCTGGGCCACGAAGATTAAGAAGAGGTGAAAAAGGTAGGTGCACAGAAAATGAGACAAACAGAGATAGAGATGTACAGGGAAGAGAGGAAGGTGCATTGTGAGATGAGAATAACATATAATGTGGGAAAACTTGAGAAGGCTAAAGTAACATATAATATGGAAAGGAGGGAGTAGTAAAAAAAATTGAATCATAGGGTTTTGTCGTCTCTACATTCCAAACAAGGTCCTCACTAATGGTTGGTTAGAAAAGGATATACAGTGTTATTTCACAATGATTCAACATGATAAAGAGAAGAAAAATCACAGCAAAAAGCTTATGCATAACAAAATGATTACAAGATTCACAGATCAAGCTAGCAGACAAAATGTAACAATATGTCTACATTAAAAGGCTATTAATAAATTTTGTCGACTAACCTTGAACTGCTCTCGTGATTCAGCTTCTAATGCGTTATAAAAAGCACGCTCCTCATTAGTGAAGTCCACCGTTTTGAGAGAAACAGTCTTCGGCGGTAAGGAAATGATTGGTTGCCCATCAAGCATTGTTGCTACAAGACAACAGGTCACAAATCATAACTAAGGTATAAGGGGTGCACAAATTGAACACATAAAAATAATAAACAGACAAACTTTCAATGCCAATCAGAATAGAAAGAGGAGAATGGAAAAAGAAGCAAAGTCAAGATTCTAGAATCTAAAGCACTGAAAGACAAATGGCCCACAAGTGCATAAAACTGTATCTATAATTGAGCTTAAAAGACTTCCTCAAACAAGGCAGCATTCAACCCTCGGTTCAAAGTTTATTTTTCCAAGATTGAACAGAACCTCCAACAAAACAGAAGTAAATTTAATGCGCATTTAGTAAAAAATACATAGGTTCGAAGAACTTTGATGTAAGCTTGCAAAGTGTTTTATACTGTGCAACACAGACTTGATGTATAATTTTAAATCTAAATCCCACACTGTTCATGTGTTAAATCTAAATCCCATACTATTCATGTGTGTACAAAACAAGTCCCTCGTATTTGATCTTGTTTGAGCCATTGTACACTAATTTTCCTTCAATTTAGCCTCATCATACCCCCCCCCCAAAAAAAAAAAAGAGGTAGTCTAACTAGGCACTTCCAGTTAATACATCTATCTAAATTGGTGTTAAATTTTGCCAAGGATTTTTAGCTGAAATCAGTAAGGTAAATAATTGTTAATACTCTTTAGAGCAAAATCTTCCTACAAACCACCTGGTCAAATTCTTCTGCATAGACCGACGACTCAGTGGCAACATATGATCCTAAGAGACGTTATAAACACTCACATGTCAGCGGGACATGATATGCCTATCGATAAAACTACCATGATGGTGCATAAACGAGAATAATACAACTCATGCTTATCCGAATAATCCATGATCAATGGTTTCACCTAAATAGCATCTTCCAATAGAACTGAGGCATCCATTTATTCAATTAAAACCTAGTATGTGGCAACAACTGAATCAAATTTAGCGTGGCAGCTATTGCACAGAGTTTTAGGAAAAGTGTCATTCGACTAAGAGGGCATGGTTAAGCACAGTCAGTAGGGCAGCAGTTTTTGGGACACAACCTCAATTGGATAGTTAGATTCAAGATATGTATGTACAATGAAATGTGACAACGACACTTGTTTACTGACCTTTAGTCCGGCGTAGCATAACTGTCTTCAAAACAACTTGAAGCTTTCTGTAACCAGTAGTTGGGTTCCTACTAATTGGCAATTTTATCATGGAGCAAAACTGCTTGTATACAGCATAAGGGTCATATCTGAGAAATCGAAAATAGCTATAGAGATCTTCAACAGCGCTACATTTACTTCTAAACAGGGATAAAAGAATCCAATAAACACACAATCTGTTTCATATTATATGTTGTTTTGGCTCTCGGCACGAAGATTAAGAAGAGGTGGAAAAGGTAGGTGCACAGAAAATGAGGAGACAGACGGAGATAGAGATGTACAGGGAAGAGAGAAAGGTGCATTGAGATATGAGAATAACATATAATGTGGAAAAACTTGAGAAGGCTAAAGTAACATATAATATGGAACAGAGGGAGTACTAGTAGTAAAAAATAAAAAAATTGAATCATAGAGTTTTGTCATCTCTACATTCCAAACAAGGTGCTCGCTAATGGTTGGTTAGAAAAGGATATACAGTATTATTTCATAATGATTCAACATGATAAAGAGAACAAAAATCACAGCAAAAAGCTTACTCGTAACAAAATGATTACGATTCAAAGATCAAGCTAGCAGACAAAATGTAACAATATCTCTACATTAAAAGGCTATTAATAAATTTTGTGGACTAACCTTGAACTGCTCTCGTGATTCAGCTTCTAATGCGTTATAAAAAGCACGCTCCTCATTAGTGAAGTCCACCGTTTTGAGAGAAACAGTCTTCGGCGGTAAGGAAATGATTGGTTTCCCATCAAGCATTGTTGCTACAAGACAACAGGTCACAAATCAAAACTAAGGTTAAGGGGTGCACAAATTGAACACAAAAGAATAATAATAAACAGATAAACTTTCAATGACAGTCAGAATAGAAAGAGAAAAGCGAAAGAAACGAAGTCAAGATTCTAGAATATAAAGCACTGAAAGACAAGTGGCCCACAAGTGCATAAAACTGTATCTATAATCGACCTTAAAAGACTTCCTCAAACAAAGCAGCCTTCAACCCTTGGTTGAAAGTTTATTTTTCCAAGATTGAACAGAACCTCCAACAAAACAAAACTATGCTTTACAGGGCATAGCAATACTGTAAGCCTGCAAAGTGTTTTATACTGTGCAACACAGACTTGATGTATAATTTTAAATCTAAATCCCATAATATTCATGTGTCTACAAAACAAGTCCCTCGTATTTGATCTTGTTTGAGCCATTGTACATTAATTTTCCTTCAATTTAGCCTCCGTACCCCAAAAAAAAACTAACTAGGCACTTCCAGTTAATATATCTATTTAATTGGGGTTAAGTTTTGCCAAAGATAAATAATTGTTAATACTCTTTAGAGGAAATCTTCCTACAAACCACCTGGTCAAATTCTTCTGCGTAGATCGACAACTCACTGGCAAAATATGATCCTAAGAGACGTTATAACTTATAAACACTAACATGTCAGCGGGACATGATATGTGTATCAATAAAACTACCATGATGGTGCGTAAACGAATAATACAACTCATACTTATCCGAATAATCCATGATCAATGGTTTCATCTAAATAGCATCTTCCAAGAGAACTGAAGCATCCAATTAGTCAATTAAAACCAATTATGTGGCAACAACTGAATCAAATTTGGTGTGGCAGCAATATTGCACAGAGTTTTAGGAAAAGTGACATTAGACTAACAGGGCATGGTTAAGCACAATCGGTAGGGCAGCAGTTTTTGGGACACAACCTCACTTGGTTGGAGTCAAGATATGTATGTACAATGAAATGTGACAATGATACTTGTTTACTGACCTTTAGTCCGGCGCAGCATAACTGTCTTCAAAACAACTTGAAGCTTTCTGTAACCATTAGTTGGGTTCCTACTAATTGGCAATTTTATCAAGGAGCAAAACTGCTTGTATACAGCATAAGGGTCGTATCTGAGAAATCGAAAATAGCTATAGAGATCTTCAACAGCATTCTGTATAGGTGTCCCAGACAAACACCATCTTCTTTTGGCTCGCAAACCCCAGCAAGCCCTGGCAACCTGAGTTCGGTAGTTTTTAATACTTTGTGCCTCATCAAGAATAACCCTAAACCAAGCAACTTTGGCAAGAGGTCTCTCAGGCAAGTTACTCTCTGGTGCACTTCCATTTTTTGTTTTCTTAGAAGACGATGCCTTCCTCTTTTTGCTGCCTGAAGACGCAACTGGAGCACCATATCTGTCAGGCTTCCCTTTCTCTTCATCGTCACTATCAGGATTGGATTGTTTTGGTACTTCCATGCTTACTATAGAATATGTAGTAAGCACAACATCATACTTGGTGAGATCGTTAGGATCCTTCGTACGATTGCTACCATGATATATTAAGAAGGACAAATTAGCTTTACTTGTAACTTTATTCTTCAGTTCTCCTGCCCACTGCCGCAAAACACTTGTAGGGCAAACAACCAAAGTCCCAGCAGCTGGCCTTGTCTTAACCGCTACAATAGGATTTTCTTTCTTAACCGTGTCATTTGCCCCTTCAGGGATGAATGTGTAAGTTGGTTTTTTTAGTTGAGGTTCAGCACAATCCTCATCATCATCGTCGTCATCTAGAGTTACAGCTTCACATGGTTCTTGCTTAGTAGTAGATGACTGTGCCACTGGTGGTCTTTCTGTCAAAATCAGTGATATGGTTGATACAGTCTTGCCCAGGCCCTGGAAGTACCAAATGACATCAATGACCGCTTTGCTTAGCAAATGGAGAGGGTTAAAAGGGAGAGTACCTGATCATCAGCAAGAATTCCACCAGAACAGTGTGAACTACTTGTCTCCTTTTGCACCATCCATGACAACGCAATTTTCTGTCCAAAGAAATATTAATTAATCAAAAGCTGCTAAGGTTGTTTTAGGTAATAGCACAATGGTTGCTGAAAACGAACCTGATGTCTCAATAAAGGAACCGCCAAAAACCCATCAGGAGGATTAGCCTCAGACTTTGGCTGTGAAATATCCTGCCAATCACCAAACATGTCAAGTTGTAGAATCACGAGAAAGATAGCAATCAGTAAATCCAGTATTGATAGTAAGATCATAAAGAATCAGGAAGTATTGGAAGCATCTACGATTATCGATAGAAAACGAGTGTGTCCTAAAATAATTTAATACAGAAGTTCTTTTCTAATAAACCAACCCTATATTGCATCTAGATAACAAACTTTCAAAAGATTACCCCTCCTAAAATATGTATTTTCAAAAGTATGCATTCATGTAATACACCTAATCAAAAGATCATAATATGTTACAAACAGATCTAGGACTGAGAATGCCAAATGTGATCAGTAAACAACGCAATGATGCAACACTGAGATTTTGCATTATGTTCTTCTATACTATTTTAGTAATGCTATTCATATCATATCACCAATAAGCGACTCAGGCTAAGAAATATTAGTACCAAGTCTGGTAGCTGGGAGAATGCTAAACACAGCAAGTCAAAATAAAGAGCAGAGGGATATATGACCTGCAAGGCAAGACGTAGTGTCATTCTTTCATCATGCGGTTTGTATCTCATTCCACCAAGTGTAGGAATAATGGGATTATTAGGATATATAGGAGGCTGAAACTTATGATGGTTCAGTCTCTGCAGTGGCAGTCGATAATCAGGAGCAGGATTCCGATTACCCTCAATCAAGCATAAATCAGAAGCCCCATTGCCATCCATACTGAAGCAACCTCTTGACAAATTACCATGGGTAGAAGAGTTCCCAATTCTATAATCATACTGTTTATGTAATGATATAGGTTTCTGGTATCCTGTGTTCTTAAACGGCTGTTGGCTGCTGATTGGGAAAAACTTGGAGTCCAGCAAATGTTTTGTTGTGTGATTTAAGTATTTGTCAGCATCCTCTGAGGTGGAGTTTCTGCTTGAGGGTACTGGAGAAGAGTCGGTGCTAGACTCGCTCTTGAAACAAATATCTTCAGTCTGGTTCTGCTCACAGGATACCGACTCTGGTGAGGATACATCTATGTACAGATCTGATAAAGATGTATCATCACAATATTGATCTGGAGAGCCCATCTGCATTGAACCACTTTCACATATATTCTCTGGAAACTGTTCGATCTCATATTGCTCATTGTTTTCTGAAAACTCGTGTGGCGGATCATGCAGTGATCTTTCAGCAACCATATCAACAGAAGAATAATCTGGATGTGGATAGTCCCCACAATACGCATGCAAATGTTCTTCCTGCACAGTTAGGCAACTGCTGTTGCCATTGCGAATGCTTTCAGTTGCCTCACCCATGTTCAACTCAGTGCACGAAGTGTCAGGGATAGCTGCATTCTGACCAAGGGAAAATACGTCTGTCGAAGTGAAATGGTTACCATCCTGACCAGCATTACCAAGCATTGAACCTGTACCCTCCCATTTAATTTCACTCAAATCTGATTGCTCTGTTGATATATCACCTGAAAAATCTGAGGAAAAATGAAATAGTTATTAGTGCTTATGTTATATAATGATAATGTGAAAACCAAAGACAGAACCAACATACAAGTATTCATTTGTGTCTCCATGCCTTCCATGTTGTGCTCCACTTGAAGTTGTGTTTGATCAGGGTACATAGTTTGCGGTCCAAGGTATGAGCCATTTGATACATCCTCGTATGGAGGGCCAGTGGCATCTTCAAAATTATCATGGTTTGGTGAACCAGTTGCAAAATGTTGACCGTCCACGCTATAAGTTCCGTACTGATCATATAAATCTGCTGAGCAGTAACCAAAAAGGTTCGTAAGTTACAGGATCAAATATCAGGTGTGTGATGATAGCAAAAGTCTATACAGAGACATAATTATTCAATATATCTAAAGCCACCTTAGTGTTCTCACCATTGCTAAATAATTCATATGGGCTAGCCTCTGAGCGAGTATCCATTCCTTGTCCTTGGTTGAGTTCCATGTTACCTTCCATCTGGCACTGCGAAGGGTCTACATGGGAGTAATTTGACCAAAGTTCTGCATTCTCAAGCATTTCTGCAACGTGGTAAAATTAACAGCAGATCAACAAACACAGAAAACTTGTGCATCATATCAAACCATATAATAAAATAAAAAAGGCGAGGCCAGCATACCTTCATGGCTATGGAAAGCATTTTCAGAACCATTGGTGCCAGCAGGCATCTCCAAACAGCCTTGATCAACCTGTTTTCAATAACATATGAAAGACACGAAACTAAGATTAGAAAAGAAACGCAAACGAAAACGTTTGCTTCTTCCTAACAGCATTAAATAAACAAATGGTCTTGCACGGCATACCCATTATTCAATTGGTTGGTTGCTGACAGCAAAAATAAAAGTAAAAGTCCAATTTGGATGAAACAAACAAACAAAATAGCAGAAACAACTTGTTCTCAATAGAAAAATAAGACAGCTTGATTTCACTGTCGCGGGTTGGATGAAGCACCCAACTGACCCAATATTATCAAGCAAGCACCATGCTATTCGTGCAAAAGGCTGGTGACATAAAGACCACCTGCTACACTAAAAGCACCAGAAAATTGAGGATCCACCAATCCAGTTTGTACCATTATCTGCCAAAAACCTAGAAGTAGTGCAACAGTTTATTCCCGTGGTTTTCACACAGTTCAGGTTCAATATTCAAAGTTAAACCCAATCAAATCCATTTCATTGATTTCGGTTTTATGCAAATCAGCGAGAATTATCCATGTAGCACATACTATCGAACAAAGAATGAATGAACATGTGGCATCATTGAGTATCGTAGCTAACTGCCAATCTAGATTAAGTAGCTGCAAAAAACATGAGCCTTTTGTGCCATCTATCAGATTCTGGACTCTGAGAGATGCAAATATCATGTCCAAGTGAATGTTGCTGACTGAAGGAAATAAACCAGCACCCACCTCCGCAGCCCCCGGCGGCCTCTTCCTAACTCCAACAATTCTGACCACCAATGAATTTGACTTACAAGACCCTTAGTGACTATCAACTAGGCACCATAACATGTTCTTGGCAGCAGACCTGGTTAGTGATTACCGTTATCGAGATAGTAACATGTCAAAATTTCAACGATAAAAGGTTTCGCTGGCCACCATAGCTGTTCAAAGGACGTCAAAACGCTGTAAAGATGTTTCTAGTGGCCAAAATGAAAGGGTTTCTTCTGTGGCTTCCTCGTAAAGATTCATTGTCTTTTGGAAGTACAAAGTTCCAGCGATTACTAAGTCTTTCTAGCTTTGCAATCATATATGTAAGGCAATGTATGAAGTATTTGACAATAAACTTTCCACAAAATGTTGTGACTTGCAATGCTGGGTGTCCACTAGCTAGCCGTTTCCCAATCTCAAGTGTATTCCACTAACCCTGTCACCATACATTTGTGCATGATTCCAGTACCATCACCTTGTATTCCCACCTCAGCTCCCCTGTCAATCCAAGGCCCACTGTTCCATGGAACAAGTATAATGTCTACACAACCCAAAGCAGACCATAACGAACGGCACCACCACACCCACGGTCTCACCACAATGACCCAACATAAACTTAGCTGCCAGCCGGCACTGCCCCATAACCTTCTCTGACCCTGATCCCCTTCAACGCAGTGATGGCTAACAGTGCTATTCATCCCAGTAAATCCAGCTATGGGCCAAATGAACCCAGGATGTAGGACATGAACTTGTGCATCCAGAGCAACTCAGTGTCCATAACTGCCGAAGCGATTGTATTCACATGGTTACCATTTCTCAAGCAATCTAGTCTTCATGTGGTTGGCATTTCACAAACAAAAAATTACCAGAAGCACATAGTAATACTATGAGCAAGCACGCAACCCCATGAAAGTGATACACAGCACAAAGCACTCGTTGAACCAAAAAGGCCTAACCAATCCCTTAGCGCGATCACGCTTGGTTCATTGACGGCTAGACACGACAGGAGATACTACAGAAGGCACGACATATAAAGCCCCAAATCATCGTAAATCGCCAAGCCAAACGCAAAAATCCCCCCAAACAAACTAACGTATTCGGACCTCGCGCAACATAAAAACCCTAGCTAAACGCAGCCCCGCCCCCAGACAACCGCGCCCGCCAAATCCGATCCGTGTATCGCAAAATCCCACGCATAGCGAGTTAGGGCAAGCGGCGGGAGGCACTCACCCCAGGCTGCTGCTCGTCCTCCTCCTCCCCGGTCTCGAGGAAGGCCATGAAGTCGCCGAGGGGCATGGACAGGTTGTCCTCCCCGGCGCCAGCGCCACCGGTGGCGCCGAAACCGTCGAAATCGACCGCCGTTTCCTCCGCCATCGTCCGCGTCGCTATCCGACCATACGATTCGCGCGGGCGGGCGGCGCGCCTTGCCTTCTCCGGACGGGCGGCGCGCGCGAAACTCTCGTCGCTGTGTCTCCAATCTGCTGCGGTGGCGGGCGGGGAAAAGGCTCGGCTAAGACGACGAGGGAGAAGATGCCATCCGAGACGAAGTGGTCGAAGGGGAAAAATTCTCTCGCGAGTTGGGATTTTAAAAGGCACGGGGCGGCGTGGTCTGGCGTTCGGAATGGCCTCACGAGCTGGAATCGGAATCGTGTTATTTCTGGAGGCGGTTTCGTGGTGGTGATCGGGCCGGGCGGGCGCCATGTGCTCACGCGGTGCGGTGGAGTCGAGACGATTGGCTCGCTAGCACAGGACCGGCCGGTGGAGGAGAGACCCCGTACAAAAGTCTGAGCCATGGAACGGGCGCGTGTGCCACACGGACCCGTGCGGCACTTTTGCCAGGAACTCCCTGGAGTCTGCTAGTTTCACACTTGGTGTCGGTCCTGCAGTCTATCCGAAAAAATTAATGATGCTCTTATCTTATCATTTGACCGTTAGTTTATTTCACTTTATTTAAATATGCGTTGAAGATTTGCCAAAAGTAGGTGGTACGGCCAAGCGTCACAACACTATTTACAAAGATAGAATCTCATGGCTATCACTTGTGGTGCGTAAAAATGAAATGTAGAAGTTATTTGAGTAAAGTTACAGACAATGCATCAGATAAATTATTCAAACATTAATCAATCAAACCGAGGAAGTATGTTGTAAATCCTACATTTTGTTTGGACGATAACTGGAGACATAAAAATTTAATTGCTTGATGAGTTACGCGATGCTCAATTTAACATTTGAAGCGACATAAGCATGTAGTACACAACAACGTCATCAAACGAAGAATAGAAGTAACGTTTGAAGCAAGCATAACACTTCAAACGTCTTTTGCAATTGGAGGAGATAGATGTCCACTCTAACAATTCCGGTCCTGATTGGTAGTGCTGCCTGCAATTGTAGAGTGTTGCTAGTGCTATTGGTGGTACTGTGGTTTCAAGACGTTTGTAGTAGGGAGGAATCGAACCTGAATGGTCTAACTCCTCGATGAGCTAGCCAACCGAACCAAGAAGGCCCTTTGACTTGTGTAACGGCTATTTTGTCTGCCTTAAAAACCATGATCACTCTATTCTAAGTGAGAGAGAAGCACGAAAGATCAATGGTCATGCACGTCATTTGATGAACAAAAGGCATTGCGCGCGACAGGAGGTTGAACAACTTCTAATGACCAAGGCACCACCTAGCTCCTCCAATCGACTCAGCATTTTTTACGATACTTGCTGAAAATGTCAAAGTGGGGCTAATTATCCACTTGTTTCTTTTGAGAAAGAATGGCTGATTACCGCAAACGGGGCTTTCAAATTCTAAAGTCTCACAAAGGTCACAATTCTATTCGCAAATGGGAAAAAGAATGTCACAATTCTCCAACAGTCCCGAAGTTGCCTGACAGTTACATCCAGCCAGCGTGTTTTGCATCGTCAGTTCGGCGTATCCGAGGTGGTGATCACGCGGCAGGGACAGGCCTTGAAGGCCTCCTGGAGCCCCGGAACAATCCGCGCGGCGGCGGACAGCAATTCTCCTAATCGGCAGGGAGCCGTGTGGAAGAAGAGAAAGGAAATCCACTTCGCCAGTTCGCCTCCGCCGGCGCGGCGCAGTGCGATCTGACGAGGCGCTCTTTTGATTTCGAGATTTCGAGGGCGGGGGCAGTTGGGGAAGGTGCTGGTTTGGTGGGGGTTGGTTGCCGTCCGTCATTGCTCGCGCGTTTCGCTCCGGGTCACCGCGAGCAGGGTCCGGTAAGTTCCGCTGAAATTCGGGGGGAGGGACCGCCCACACTGACGCACGCCAGTGCCCTGCGCCGGAGCAAAGTCCACGCGAGGCACGCCCGTGTTCCCACTTGGCGCTGCCATGTCTGTAGGCAGGCGTACTGGCTAGATGCGGTCATGCGCCTCGCTTCCGGCGGCGACAGAGATCGCGTCACCGAAAGATCGAAACAATTGGACATGGAGAGGTACAGCGAGGAAACAAAGCATGTTCCAGAAGCCGGACTTGGTAGCGTACTCCCGTTTTCGCAGCAACAAGACGTGAAAGTTCTATAGGTGAGGAACTTTCATGACAACAGTTGTCCTATACTTGCCTCGTTCGTTATGGTTCGTGCCGAGATTCGGTTTCTGGGAAAATTGAAGGCATCGAATTCGTGCGAGTTCAAGTCTGCTAGCATCAAATGTTTATGCGTTGTTTTACATCAGAGTTGCGCGAATCCCTTTTCCCTTTCCCTTGAGGTTTCTTTGGGTTGACCTGACCACAGCAAACCCTTTTCCCTCGGGAAGAGGTGGACGATAGTGAAGCCAACACATATGCTCTCGTTGGAAGGCCAGCAAGCGAGCAAAGAACAGATAACGTCGCCTTCAGCTTGCACAAAGTGACCGACCGGCCGAATTATCGCCCAATCTCCCGATGAGTTCGAGGCGTTTTTGCCGGTAACAGTACGATGTTGTAGTGTCAACGAAAGTCGGCGCTCTTTCGATCTCGAAGAAGAAAACGAAACCTGCAAGAAAGACTTTGGTCAAGTCAAGCATCTTCCGGGTGCTCGGCGCGGAGTCTTCTGGTTCAGTACTTTACGCTGTAACTGAGGCCAGTGAATGAAAAAGAATAAAAAATCTTCGATTGATCTGTCAAGGAAAGGATACATAAAGTTCTTTTCATCTGCGCTTCCGCCTTCACCACCCTGTAGTATGACAGGATGTGGTTTTATTTCCCATCAATGTTGTATGTTTCTCGGTAAATTCCTGCCCACCACTGCGGAGTTTACAAGCAAGTCGTATTTCTTGTTTTTGTAAATACTCAAGTCTTGGGCGTTATGTGCTCTTATCAAAGTTTGGAGCCAGAACAGGTCAAAAAAAAAATGGAGCCAGAAAATTCTTGTTTCCCAATCAACTCCAAAGACGAGCCCAATCTTATTGGGCTACTTATCAATCTCTACGTGGGCTTAAAGCCCAATATTGTTTAGCAAAAGGATCAAAATGGAGGCGCAAACTCCTGACGCCAGCGCCCCGCGCGGGAGCAAAAAGTCCACGCGAGCATGCCCATGTTCCCACTTGGCGCGGCGTGGGCAGGCGTACTGGCTAGATGCGGTCATGCGCCTCGCTTCCGGCGGCGACAGAGATCGCGTCACCGAAAGATCGAAACAATTGGACATGGAGAGGTACAGCGAGGAAACAAAGCATGTTCCAGAAGCCGGACTTGGTAGCGTACTCCCGTTTTCGCAGCAACAAGACGTGAAAGTTCTATAGGTGAGGAACTTTCATGACAACAGTTGTCCTATACTTGCCTCGTTCGTTATGGTTCGTGCCGAGATTCGGTTTCTGGGAAAATTGAAGGCATCGAATTCGTGCGAGTTCAAGTCTGCTAGCATCAAATGTTTATGCGTTGTTTTACATCAGAGTTGCGCGAATCCCTTTTCCCTTTCCCTTGAGGTTTCTTTGGGTTGACCTGACCACAGCAAACCCTTTTCCCTCGGGAAGAGGTGGACGATAGTGAAGCCAACACATATGCTCTCGTTGGAAGGCCAGCAAGCGAGCAAAGAACAGATAACGTCGCCTTCAGCTTGCACAAAGTGACCGACCGGCCGAATTATCGCCCAATCTCCCGATGAGTTCGAGGCGTTTTTGCCGGTAACAGTACGATGTTGTAGTGTCAACGAAAGTCGGCGCTCTTTCGATCTCGAAGAAGAAAACGAAACCTGCAAGAAAGACTTTGGTCAAGTCAAGCATCTTCCGGGTGCTCGGCGCGGAGTCTTCTGGTTCAGTACTTTACGCTGTAACTGAGGCCAGTGAATGAAAAAGAATAAAAAATCTTCGATTGATCTGTCAAGGAAAGGATACATAAAGTTCTTTTCATCTGCGCTTCCGCCTTCACCACCCTGTAGTATGACAGGATGTGGTTTTATTTCCCATCAATGTTGTATGTTTCTCGGTAAATTCCTGCCCACCACTGCGGAGTTTACAAGCAAGTCGTATTTCTTGTTTTTGTAAATACTCAAGTCTTGGGCGTTATGTGCTCTTATCAAAGTTTGGAGCCAGAACAGGTCAAAAAAAAAATGGAGCCAGAAAATTCTTGTTTCCCAATCAACTCCAAAGACGAGCCCAATCTTATTGGGCTACTTATCAATCTCTACGTGGGCTTAAAGCCCAATATTGTTTAGCAAAAGGATCAAAATGGAGGCCGAAAGCATTTTGAAATTTCCCTAAATTAAAGTTTAGGGAAACCTTTTCTCTTCATAACGATTAGCATTGGTCATTAAAGTTTAGGGAAACCAGTCTTTTAGATGATATTTGCTGCTCTCTTTTGAACTCCTGAACTTTAGATTGCAAAGGTGTGTTATGATTTTTTTTCTATAGCTTACATCAATCGAAAGTGGTTTTTATAAGCGTGGGAGCATATGACCCTTTCGTTTGACTTTTAATTTGGATTAAATTCATAAGTCTAAACAATATGTGATGGTTTTCATTTCCTTGGCTGCGGCGGTTTCGTGCTAGATTCGTTGGTCGTTTCCAAAGCACTTGTGGTTGTGACTGGCATTCGTAACTCATTCGTGATATACAAGGTACATGTGGTTGTGATAATCATCTCCCTGACGCACTGCTCCGTCTCTTATGTTGGTGAGAACTACTACATGTTTCAAGTTATACGACGCTTTTGATTTTTAGACATCGTGTTTGATCATTTGTTTTATTTTCAGAATTATGTAAATATTATTTTTTTGTTGTGATTTGTTTTATATTAAAGATACTTTAAACATGATATATTTGT
>LAPY01002076.1:0-11753 GCA_000970635.1 Eragrostis tef | reverse complement strand
CATAGATTAATTAGACTCATTAGATTCGTCTCGTAAAAATGTACCCATTTGTAAAAAGGTTTTGTCATTAGAATTTATTTAGTACTAGATTTTCTTTGTTTAGAGCCTTCTAAAATTTAGTGCTAAAAGAAACGAACGGGGCCTTTGCCCGTCGTGTGTGTAAGAGAGATAGATTGCGTATAATGTGTATATATTGCATTGAGCCTCTCGGCCAGTATATATGAGACTTGGAGAGTAAGGCACAACAAGACCGGAGAGTAAGGCACCTCCTCGGATACAGATTGGAGTCCTAGATACATAATATCTAAACTACCAAATATACTCTAACATCCTCCCGCAGTCACAGCGGGAGCATCGCAGACAGTGAGATTGGAGAGAAGAAACCGAAGGTAGAAGCCGACGGACTGACGCCCCCTCGCAGTTGAAGCTTCGTCATGTTGCAGTGCTGCGACTGAAGAGAAAACCGGCGAGTACCTCATATAGATGATAGCCCTTTGTTGCCGAAGTAACCGAGATCGAGGTGGACATGGTCGTAGCATTGGAAGAGGGCGCTGGTCCGAAGCATCAACATAGGTGCAAGTACACATAGTCAGCAATGTCCAGCCGTAGACCTCACTGAACGGTGCGGCGCGATGGCGAAGGCGCGGGCGCTCGAACGTATCAACGAGCGCACAACATCAACCTGTCAGCAACATCTACAACGGCAGTGTCCTAGAGATGGCGATGGATGGCGCGACTCGGATCACGAGCCAGTGTGACAACCAGTGTGACAAGAAGGACCAACAGCATCGGTGACACCACCGCCTAGATAGGCGGCGATCCCGACGATGGCTTGACCACGAGCCAACGTTGCAGACTAGATTAGCTCAACGTTGCGACGCAAAACCCGATCACTGATCAGGTAAACAAAAAAAAAACTGCAGCAGCAATTGGAACCATCTTCGTGTATAGACCTCCGTGTGCACCTAGCCTTGTCCCTACCCCATCTTATCCTCATCTTCTCTCTCCCGTGAGCACTCCCCAATAAATTGATTGAGCATTTTGCGAGTGCAGAGAAAAAGAAATCGATGAAAGACCGGGGGCTGGGCATCGGTGGCTCCATGGTGCAGCTCGGCGGAGGATCTGCCATCCGCCTGACGGCAGCTTGGCCCCCGTGAAGAGTTTGCCTGGTGAAGCGGTTCGGCGCGACGCTCCCATGGTAGCGGTCTGGTGCAGAGCCCGCGGGAGCTCGTCCTGCCGCGAGGTCCGCCATGGGCAGACGACAGCGCGGCGCGCGGGCAGACGACGCCTCTCGCTACGTGGTGCCTGATTCACACCGTGGGGAACCTTCAAAACTTCCATGACGACGCGATCCATCACGACTTCACGAGGGAGGATTGCATCAGCGCTGTGACCAACGCTAATCCGATGGTGGCGACCGATCAATAGGACCGGCTCGCAAAACAAGGGCGCAGCTCCCGGCGGAGAAATCTCCCGGGGGCGGCGCGTGGAGAAACAGCCGAAGACTAGCGTTTAGAATCGAGTAACCTACTAAACTTCTCATACCCAGAGATAGATTGTGTATAATGTATATATATTGTATTAAATCTCTCGGCCACTATATATGAGAGAAGCAAGACACCTCCTCAGATATAGATTAAAGTCTTAGATACATAATATTTAATCTACTAAATATACTTTAAGACTGTGTCCGTCCGCAGTTCCGCACCGTGACGGGGTTTCGATTCCTGTGTCGCAGACAGAGCGATGCAGGCAGACGACTGCTGCCGTGCTGCGGTGTGGTGGCGTGGCTGCACCGTAGCAGGGACTGGATCAGCGTAATTATGCACGCGTGCACTCCACCGCAAATGGGCACCACGATAGAAGTCGCCAGTGGCAAATTCAGCAACTCTACTTCGTTTCGTCTTTTCTGATCAATTTCAAGGGACGGGAACCCATGAATGAATTTTCGCTTAAAAGCCGCCGCACAGGGAAGAAACAGAAGTCTTTCCTGAAAAAAAAAGGGGGGAAGAAACAGAAGTCCTTAGAATATCGGCCCGCTCATAGAAGCAGACCGGTTGGCGGTTGCTCACGCTGGGATCGACCCAGGATTTCAGCCCAGTACGGTTTGTAAAAATGACAGGGCCCAAAGTTTGTTTCTAGCATCTCTGGTTTCTTGTGTAATTTAGTAGCTGGCCTGGCCCAAGATTGTTTTTTTTGCGGGTACTGGCCCAAGAAATTTGGTGCCTCACCTCACTCCTCCATGCAATTACCCATTGCTTAGCACCGGGGCCATAAAATAAAGACTTGCAGCTTGCAGGACGAACTGGACGAGTACGAACACGAAACACAGCGACCATGCAATTACCAATTGTTTAGTGTACATGCTAAGTTACGTGATTTGGATCCAGCACCTTAGAAATCACCCGACGGGGACGCGAATCTCTTAATCCGGCCGTTGATGGTCAGCTGTCATTAAGAATGGTCTAGGACCCTAAGCACAATGATTGTGATTAGTGCCGATCCCGTGTCGCTCACCACTCGCCTGTCGGCCCTGACCGGAATCGCCACCGGCGCCACATGTCCGAAAACCCACACCACCGGGGCACTGGGCCCCCGCGCCGCCCGCCGCCCACGCGCACGACACACACACACCGGCACGGCATGTGCCCGTGCGCCCCGCCGATTCACCGCTCGTGCGTTAACTTCCTCGCGACGTCGCACGTTTTCCTCCGCGGCCTCGTGTGCTGCAGCCGAAGGAAGCCGCGCTTGCTTCTGCCGCGGGCATGGCTTGTTTTTCCTTGCTCTCGGTTGCTTCGAGTCCGTTTGCCGGTGGAAGAGGAAGACCGGGAAATGGCCTTTTTGCCGGATCCTCCTGCCTCCGAGCGACGTCTCACCAGACTACTGGTCCCCGTCAAAACAAATGGGACAATTGATTCTGCTTCGTGTAGGCTTTGTCCATGGGGGGCGGGCGGCTGGTAGGTGTAAGCTGGAGTGAAGCTGTGGCGGTGCACTGTGCCGCCCTTGTGATAACATGTCCACTCCCAGCTCATCCCATGGCTCTGGTACTTGTGTTTATGTCATTATGTGTCGATTCTGAGGATGGGGTATGTGTGTGGCGCGAAGAAATCAAATATGTTTCTTCTTTCTCTAGCGAACGAGTTTAGCTGCAAGGGTAATTAGCTATCGTTGTCAAACACTAGGATTACTAGTCTTCTCCTCTACATGATTGAAGTTGAACATCTCTCCGTATACCCCTCTAGATTACAATCATTCTCGACTGTCGAATTTATGTTTTTCTTGGATACCAACGAAAGAGTCCATGGTTGAATTCGTACGCCTGATTCATGTGGGCTTTATTTTCCAACTCAAGGAGAGAGAACCTTTGCTTTAGTTCCACTTTGGTACAGGGCGTGTTCGTTTCTTTGGCTAAAATTTAAAATATTGTTATTTAAAAGTACTAATTAAAGTCTAATTACAAAACTAATAGCAGGGTCTCTAGGCTATGTTTCGAGACGAATTAAGACGTAATTAGAATATGGTTACTGTAACATCACTATAGCGAAACATAGCTTAATCAGGCTCGTTAGATTCGTATTTTAAATTATCTCACATTTCTAAAAAAATTTTATAATTAGACTTTATTTAATATTTTTAGATGACAAAATTCTTTTTGATATGATAGGACTAAAATTTTAGCCAAACCGAACAGCCGAATAGTACAAAAGAAAAGGAAGGAGGGGCAAAAGCGTAGTGACGCGTAGGAGAGAGGAGAGGGAGACGACAAGAACTCCACTCCCCACCCACCCACGCCGCTCCACACCTCTCGTTTTCACTGCCCTCCAGCAGAGGGGAAAAAAGAGGCGAAGCCGCGCTCAGCTCTCGCCTCTCGGCTTCCCTGCTCCTTCACAGGCCACTCGGGATCCCAATCCGACTCCGACTCGTCGCCGCCGACGGTGACGCCGCGACGACCCCGCGGCCAACTCTTCCGCGTCGCGAGCCTGCCGTTATTTGGACTGGTGGGGGACTGGGGAAGGGGAGCCACTGGGGATGGACCCCGAGAAGCGCGGCTACAAGCTCCGTATCCTTTTGCTTCGGCTTCCAGTTGCATTTCTTTTTCTTGATCTGCTTCTGTTCGCCAGAGGAGAAAGCGGCCATCCTGTGAAGCAATCTTGGCCGGCATTTGCTCAAACAGTAGAGTGGGAGCAGTATTTTCCCCAAATTTGAATGTTTTGTTCCTATGGGCCATTTCTTGATGCGAAGGAAGTAGTTTATTGAAATTCCCCGCCGCGTTTGCACTTCCTTGGCAATCTACGCAAAGATGACAACCATTATTGAAGCAACCATGCTGAACCTTGACTGGTTGCAGCTGATTCAGGAAAGGTTTACCTTTTTGTCCCAAATTTAGGTTTGAAGTGCCAAATTCCCAAAATCTGTTTTACTATAACGGAATGTTTGTATCTTTATGTTGATTCGTCACAAGAGGCGATGTTTTATCCAACTCTTCACCTTAGCCGGATGCAAACTTTGGTTCCTACTTCCTAGGGCCTTTACTGTTTTAACAATCTGGAAGTGTGCATTACTGAAATTTGGCATCTCCTTGACCTGACATCCCAAAATAGAGGAGTTTGTGGCACATGATGCTGAAGTGAGGTCACTGGCCATCGGCAAGAAGTCGAGCCGTGTGTTCATCACCGGTGGCAGTGATCGCAAGGTTAATCTGTGGGCCATTGGCAAGCAAACACCGCTTCTGGTATTTCCCTATGTCAATTATATTATTAATTTATCTTAAAATCTGAATCATGCTGTGTTTCTGAATGTATTTCATTGTGTGGACAGAGCTTGTCAGGCCACTCAAGCTCAGTGGAGGCAGTACAGTTTGATTCAGCAGAGGTGCTTGTGCTTGCTGGCTCATCAAATGGATCTATCAAGCTTTGGGACTTAGAAGAAGCTAAAGGTGTGGTTGGTGCTTACATAAAGCCCCGAATGTGGGTTAGACTCTTGTTTCTTGCTTCAATTTATTTGTCCACCGATTGCTCAAGAATTATTGGACACGATCACTCTACGAGGTGTCCTTCAATAACCATATATTTATTGAACATGATCACTCTATGAGGTTTCTATAGAAACAAAATACCCAGTCAGTAATCTTCCATTGTAATAGGCACGGTTTATGTTTTGATTAGCTGATGAAAAATCAAGGTTGCAGGTTCCTGAACCTTTAAGGTCTTTTAAAAATTTGTTTGATGATCATATTTAAATATTTATGCCTTCTCATATTTGGGTAAAAAGTTGGTCAGCTGATCTGACATGGATAGCAGATGTAAACGGTGCCTGTATTGTTTCCCTACTTCATTATTGCATCATGGTTTCAGCTTGGTCCAAAAACATCGAATTGACCATACATTGGTCTTCAAACCTTGTGTAAATAAAGAATGATATACTTCGGTAAATGGAATGTCTGATCCACGTTTATTTAAATGTGATGTAGTTGTGCGGTCTCTCACTGGGCACAGATCAAGTTGCACTGGTGTTGAATTCCATCCATTCGGCGAGTTTTTCGCGTCTGGTTCTTCAGACACAGATCTTAAGATATGGGATATAAAGAAAAAAGGATGCATTCACACATACAAGGGTCACAGAGGAGCAATTAAAACAATAAGATTTACACCTGATGGACGATGGGTTGTCACCGGTGGAGAAGATAACATTGTTAAGGTGTGGGATCTGACAGCTGGAAAGCTTCTACATGATTTCAAGTTTCACAGTGGACAAATCCATTGTATTGATTTTCATCCTCAAGAATTTCTGCTTGCAACAGGTAACTATTTTATCTTTCTGATGCACCGAGACTTGATTTTCTTTTAGTGTCATGTGCTTCAATTCGTTATAAAATATGACCTAAGAAACTTCCAAAGAAAGCAATATTACATAAGGGTAGGGTGGTTATAATATAGTTCAAAACCTTATTTTTGAATATTTTTTTTTATAACTGCAAAAGATGTGTTGCATAGTTCTGCAGTAATTAAAGTCTTAGTACGCTGAAATGTATTCTGAGTAAGTCTACTGATATTTTTCAGGCTCAGCTGATCGAACAGTGAAATTTTGGGACCTCGAAACTTTTGAGTTGATCGGTTCTGCTGGACCCGAGGTACTTGCAGTGTTTTTCTTAAAACCGGCTGGGTTTTGTGTTAAGATATTTGTTATCAGCGTTTGAAATTCTTGAAAAGGATTGTTGATCTTCTTTTTCGCTCGCATTTAATTCGTCTAGTTTTCTTTTGATGGATACTGATTTTGGTTTCTTTTTCTTGCGCCCTCATTTTTTATTCTTCGTCTAAAATGCTGAGGTGCACATGCAACTTCTCGTAGTATAACTTGCATTCCTTCTCTCCCAGGATACTGGTGTACGATCTATGGTCTTTCACCCAGATGGAAAAACCATTTTTTGTGGATTAGCCCAAAGCTTAAAGGTAGGTCTGATTTTGAAATATGATGTTATTTTTGGCGGTACCTCCTGACCTCTATGCTCATTTCAGGTATTCTCGTGGGAACCAGTAAGGTGTCACGATGCTGTTGACATGGGGTGGACCAATATGGCTGATCTTAGCATCTATGAAGGAAAACTCTTGGGGTGCTCCTACCATGAACGCCGTGTTGGTCTTTGGGCTGCTGATATATCCGTGAGTGTCAGCTTTAGCATGAAAATGTATTTTCCATCATCTTCTAACTTTTATCTTTTGACCAGCTCATTGGGCCCTATGCACTTGGTGTTTTGCCAAAAGCAAACTTTTTTGCCGAGCTTGTACATTCCATTGACGATACTCCAGTAAAATCTATTGATAACACTTCAAATTCCGGCACAGCTTTAGCAACATCACATCCAAAAAGTTCATACAAAGTCAAGGAGTTAGGAATCGGTATGGTTTCAATCCACTTATGTATTTCCTTCTCATTATATTTTGAAACATTAGAGTGCCTGCTTTGCCTTATTACTGCACATAATGATTTCCCAACCTTTCCCTTCCTTCTGTGGTAATAGCTGAAAGCAGAGTTCAGGGCTCGCATTTGACACCATCAAGTACAGACAAGATCAAGAAAGAGAGGAGTAGTGGTATTACACGAAGACCCAATTCATCTCTCAAATCATCTGTTCAGAGTGCTACTCCAATGAGGCGCATGAAGTTTGCTGATAGTCCTTCCACCAATCCAAGGACAGTGCAACGTAATTCTGGGCAGAGGGATGTCTCATTGACATCTCGTACAGGAATAGTTAACAATTCTTTAACCACGAAAAAAGGTCATTTTACGGAGTCAGCACTGGTGAAAGATATTTATACTACTACACAGGCCTTCTCTGCACCTATTGTTGTACCCAGAGACATTTTAGAGGACAAAGCAACAGACAGTGTTTGTAGTGGAACAACTGCAGATCCAGATGATTTTCGAGATCTTGTTCACACAAGAAAACTCCCACTTAGTGCTGGTGCTACTGATAGTGATACCTCAGTAAGATCCATCCTCGCTGAACCTGATGTGTGCTCAGAGGGTTTGTCTGGCTTAAAATTTTCCTTTGGAATATCTCCATATCACAAGAAAAAAGAGTACGGGATTGTGGATAAAGGACACATCACACAGATGGCTGAACAAATGGACAGGGCGATGCTGCTGGAGCATCCTGTGCAGTCAAATGATGATAAATGTATAGCTCCTCTTCTTTATTCGTAAACATTGAAGCACTGCAGTTTTTCCCATTTGGTTGTATAACAGTATAACTCTATTCCATGCAGCCTTTGAACCACCATGCTCAACGACAGAAACAGCCAAGGTTAAATATGTCCGAGGAGGTGCGTGGTCATCTACAGATGCTGTTTGTTTGTTTTTTTCTCTAAAACGCAGGAGAGCTGCGCTTCATTATATTAAGAAGAAAAAGGGGGTAAAGAGCCCCAGTACAACACACCAAACAGACCCAAATTTGTTAAATTACATCCGGTGATGATAGAGAAGACGACTGTGAAAAACACAACAAATGAAAAGATCAAACTAAGCTCCTAGGGCGGGGGCTGCTAAGTAAGATAGCACCTGAGCCCCGGCTAACATCCACCGGCTACGCTCTTCACCCGCCAAGATTATAGTCTCCACCATAGTAGGATTAACCCCCATCAAATACGCAGTGGGGCCGTGATTCCAAATTATCCATGCTCCCAAAATTATAAGTGAACTCAGCCCTTTTTGACTCAAACCAGACAGATGCTGTTTGTTGAGTGATGGTTTTGTACCACACTATAGCAATGTTTATCTTGGCCTAAGAATAGTTATCTAATGTTTTTGTTTAACTTCTTTTTCAGTTGCTGTGCCACTGGGGAAAACGAAGTCTCTTGTCGAGAGATTCGAAAAGAGAGAACCTTCTAGCATTGATTGTTCCCGACAAACTGATTCTTGTGGTGATCGTGCAGTGCGAACTGACAGCCCTTCGTCCCATCCAGTATGTACCTGAAAGATCAACTACAATAAACTTCAACAAAAAAAAATCACCTTATTATTGTTCCCTGCTATACGTTTATGGTGCCATAAGTTCTATTATTTAGCATTCATATCTTTGAAGTTCTATTATTGTGCACTCTGAATCCTTTGATCACAGTGCTAGAAGTATTAGGGAAAGTTATAAGGCTGCCTCATGTATTTGGACAAAGAAATGAGGCCAAACATATATGTCTAATGTTTAATGGGTTTAACCATACATTGTTGGTGACTGAAACAATATTAATACAAACCAGGCAATGCCATTCTAACTTCGCTCCACTTTTTTTTTTCACGCTGTTGTTTGAAAATTTAATATTCTCTAGCCATCCAATGGACAGGCAGAATCAAATCAGATATATGAAAAGGATTTGTCGACAGTGGATGAGGTGATGACCCCTATCAATTTGACACGGAATCATGACGAATTCATAAATAGTATGAAACTTCGGCTGACCAAACTAGAGGTGATCCCTTCTACTACATCCTTGTGGACTTATATTCACTACACTTTGTATGCATTTGTCTTCTTTCCTGTTAGTGTATATCGAACAAATAATCTTGCAAGTCGCCATACTTTATTTTTTGTGCAACGTGAGTGGTTAAACTTTACTTGGAAGTGTACATATATAAAGAAGTCTCGAATATTCTTTTAAGAATTTGGAGATGTGGGCAGATTGGCTTGTCTTTAGGCTTTTCAATACGTTTGAAAGGAACACTAAAAGTTTTATTTCCTTATGTTGAAGTTATATTATCTTTCACCTCGACTGGTGTACAATAATATACATGTTTATCCTGTAGTAACGTTGATGAACCACCTAAACATTAAATACATATTTTTTTATGGTGCTGGGTCAAGATAGTATTAACTCTTTAAGTCTATTCAGATGATGCGCCATGTCTTTGAGCAAAGCGGCGTCAAAGGTGCAATTGCTGCAGTGACAAAGCTGCCCGACAATGCTGTAAGTTTATCTTAGATATATATGTGGCTGCACTTCATATTCCTTGTTAAGTTACTAATGGTCGAAACTGTACAGGTTCAAGCTGATCTTGTTAGTGCTCTCAAAGGGAAGCTTGATCTTTTCAACTTGGAAATTTTCTCCAGCTTTCTGCCTGTTCTTGCGGGCTTACTGAGCAGCAAAACAGAGAGGTAATGCATTAGCTGTTTTATTTCATTGCATTCCCAGTTCCTACTGCACTATGGCACAGTGATAGATACTTGTGCATTTGCACATCGTAAAGGATGGCACAAGTCACTCCTCTATCACTTCTCAAGTCTCTCCCCAATTTGAAGAGAGAGCCTCCATTTAAATTGCTGCAATATCTGAATCATGCCAATATTGTTCGCAACAGTAAAATGATTGGCTTGTGATTAACTGTTTTGTACATACTTTATGTCAAATATGCAGGCATGCTACTGTTTCTTTGGAGATGTTGTTGGATCTGATAAAGATTTTTGGACCAGTTATTCAGTCAACACTATCAGCAAATTCTGCTGTTGGAGTTGATCTTCAAGCAGAGCAAAGGTAAGCATATGAACTTTTATCCGGGAAGTGGAAGTTAGGTAGGGGATGCACCTGGAGAGGAGAGTACTACCTCCGTTCCAAAATAGTCGTTTTTAGCTTAAGGAGAGATGGAAAAGGTGGGTGCACATGAAATGAGGAGAGAGATAAAGATAGAGAGGTTTTGGGAAGAAAGAAAGGTGCATTGGGAAGTGAGAATGACAAGTAATTTGAGAAAACTGTTGAAGTCTAGAATGGCAAGTATTTTGAAACAAAGGAATTACATAGATACTGTAGTGGAGAGAGAAAAAGTTTGAGCGGAGAGTAATGTCCTTCGGTCCTTCCTGTAAAACTTGTGTATTGATAAAATATAGGCTGTGAGTTGATAACATTTTTTTTTTGAGGGGAACTGTGAGGTGATAACTGGGGCTTGTCACTACTACACTCAGGGAAAAACTCTTACGAAATCAAACAACAGAATATACCAACCACTCTTATTTATGCAGGTTGCAGCGTTGTACGCGGTGCTTTAACCATCTGCAAAAGATTCAGCAAGTTTTACACCCTTTGATTATGTAATTTCTTTCCCTCCTTAAATGATTTATCTTGTCGTCCATTTCTCAATTACGTTCTGTTGCTAAGAGGAACGAGGTTTAATGATACTCTGGATAATTATTTTTTGTTCTTTTGTTGGCACAGGCGGGGTGGTCAACAAGCTCAACTCGCCCAAGAACTAAATCTTTCTTTGCAAGACCTGGTGGTGATATAAAACTAGTTGGGGAGGTCCATTCATACAGCAGAGTAGATACCAATCTTTTTTGGCGAAAAGCGCCACACAGTTGTGTAGCTTGTAAATTTTTCATAGCTTTGCTAGCGGTCATTGCGTGCTATTATGTTTTGACTAGGGTTGGCAATCGGCACTGCTCCCCATTGTACATGTGAGCCTTGCTGTGCATCAGTCTGTAATTAAACCACATTTTCTGTATGGGCAGCCGTGAACAACAATGAGCCGAAAGGAACCTACCACAAACTGATTTTGTTGCGGTCCTTCAACTTGGTTACCTCCCACGTGTTGGGATGGGTTATGTATCATGTGATG
Organism: Eragrostis tef; assembly: GCA_000970635.1. Lineage (NCBI taxonomy): Eukaryota > Viridiplantae > Streptophyta > Magnoliopsida > Poales > Poaceae > Eragrostis > Eragrostis tef. The sequence continues at coordinate 656 of LAPY01002076.1, read as the reverse complement.
ATTGTTGATTCCCCTCTAATCATAAGTTGTTGATATTTGATACCTGACCCCTGCGCACTTTGACTTGATCACCTGTTGGCTGCAAGTGGCATACCATTTGAATGTTACTAGTGTATATGCTTACATTTCCTTCGGTGCTAAGGAATAAGGATATCATTCTCTCCCAAACCAGGTCTCCTTTGTTGGCGACATTTTGTGGTCAGTTGCCATTCTTCCTGCCGTGTATCAGGTGTTGATGCAGGTTTTATAATATGTTCCCAGGAATGCCAATCAAACGTTCTGACCGGTCCATTCTGAAAATGATGTGCTAGAACAAATTAGTGTTTTTTTCCCAGTTTTTTAGATGGTGATCCAGCTTGCCAGCTGCTTAGCGACAAACCTTAGGAGTTAAATAGCTTAATCCACGCCTACATTCGTAAACCTTGGAAGTTTCTTTCGTCAACGAACAATTAAACCTGCAAGTACTCAAACGCTGACACTTCTCTTGTCCGGCGGATGCCACTGCAGTCGCACTAGCATTCTGTTCCACCTTGCCGTGCGATCTGCTGCCAACCTGACCCCACCTGTCGGTCACCTAACGGCACGCGCAGAATCGCAGCAGCCAGCAGTCAACCTTTTTTTTTTTTTGAGGGATCGCAGCAGTCAACTTGGCACCA
>LAPY01002075.1:44078-80630 GCA_000970635.1 Eragrostis tef | reverse complement strand
CGCCGCATCCACCTCCACTATGGTGGCCGCCGCCGCCGCATGCGCTGTAGCCTCCGTGGTGGCCACCATGATGGCCGCCGCTGTACCCAGAGTACGCAGCAGCGGTGTACGTCGTCATGTATATTGTCGACGTGTCCGCCACCGTGCCGGACCTCGCCGTACTGCGGCTCGCTGCCTTCTTCGCGGGCGCCGGCGCGGGCTTCTTCTTGGGGAGGTCGTCGTCGTCGACGACGTTGGAGCGGCCACAGAAACACTGACTAAAGAAGCTTCTCGCCATCAACACAGGACGATCGACAAGCTCCTCTGCAAGCTAGGTCAAGTGGTTGCAGTATGTTGCACGCAAACTCTCAGTGCTTCACGAACGAGCCCTCGGGCAGATATATAGCAATCCGATGCGGTGATCTGTGTAAACCAGCGGTTTAACTCGGATAAGGCCCGGATAATCTCGCTGATCACGTCGAAACATACCCCGAAACGGTTCGCTTTTAGCCTTTTTTTACCTCCGTTAAGTTCCCGGAAGGGAGGGACATGACGTCGACGGCCCCGCCGAAACCTTGAGTTGAGCAGTGTGTGCAGATTGTATAGACAAAATCACAGAGAGAGGCAGCCAAGAGGACACCCGTGGAAGTGGAACCACTCGATTCATTCTTTCATTCAGAAACCAACATGTATCCAGTTGTTAATGTTTGGAATATAACTATGCTGGATTCATTATTTCATTCAGACAGACACAGCTGCGCAATTGCTCAACGATACTGTTCTTGGAGGTCCATGCAGATCTGAAAGTTCATTTCTACTCAGGTGGATCCCATTTAGAAACTAACATTAATGCTCAACATAATAGTTCACATTGTATTCATCAAGTTGATCACAGCAGGCCTGATCGGCTGCACTTGTTTTTGCTGTGATCGTAGCCCTAGACTATAAGGAAAAATCACATAGGCCGACTAGAACAAAGGCAGCAAAAATCACCCATGATGCCAGTCTCCAGTCAAAACAAGAAAACTAGACAACAGGAAGTCAATTGCCGTGACCGTGTCCTCTGTCAAAACTGGATACATGTTCACCGGCACAGTCACTCGTGGTTCTTGCGAGCATCACGAACATGGAACATAAGCTGCAAAATGTCACTAGCTATGAGAAACATGGCACAAAGTTGAAAGAAATTGCTTAGCTGACAGTCACCTTAACGCCCACGTAGAATGAAGTAAATATGAAGGCAAGGACGGAAAAGGCTGCAAAACAGGATCATGTATCAGCACCATGTATCTCTGACAGGATGAATTTCATCAAAAGTGATGGATTTGAACTTGCAACTCACCATCCTTCCCTAGCATTTTTGATATTAGGATTTTAATTCCAGAGGGTCCAACGACATAACCAACAAGATTCGCAATCTGTGTGCATGGAGATGTCACAATTAGCATCCCCAAGTAACAATATACACAAAGTTATGAAAAGTCAATCCATATGTAACTGAAATGCACGATGCTGTGACCCTCTAGGGATTGAAGATTGTTCCGTACCGTGGACACTTCAACCAATAGGAGATCAAGAGAGAATGATAGCATGCAAGTTGTGCCCAGACACACAAAACATACCATGAGGCAGCTGATTGTCACAGCACCAGCAACTGCTCCAAGCTCACGGTGAATGAACATCCCCAAGGAACTTCTTGCCTGGAAAAATGAGGATGACTAACCTTGTAAAATTACCATAAAGCATCTTGTGAAAATGATTGTTTATCCATGTATGCATCTCATAAATTCACATTCCAATAGAAATTTTATTGGTCTGGAGTTTTATGCTTGGATCTTCAATTAATTTGCGTTCTAAAAATAACCTGATATGTTTTAATTATATTCAGTATCCAATATAAAATATTGAATCTAGATTCCTAATAACTTACGAGGAGGTATAAGAACTAACAAGAGCAGCAAGTATTAAACTACAGACTGCAGCTATCTTCTTCGACTCCTCTGCAAGAACAGTACGTATACGCTGAAACCATGTCTCCCTACGTGATCCATGCTTGTACGGTAGTACTGCGAAGTATGGTAGATCTTGTTTTGTTTACTGTGTTTTTAGACTTGTCTAGATCTGGCGTAGACTTGTCTAGTTTAATCTGCAATCTATTTATCATGCTCATGATTTATTTCTAGACTAAATTAAAACTGCTCATTTATCCAACACCACCGTCCCGGACCTCGCGCTACTGCGGCTCGCTGCCTTCTTCGCAGGCGCCGGCGCGGGCTTCTTCACGGGCGCTGGCGCGGGCTTCTTCTTGGGGTGGTCGTCGTCGTCGACGACGTTGGAGCGGCCGCAGAAACATCGACTAAAGAGGCCTCTCGCCATCACAGACAAAACAGGACGATCGACAAAGCTCGTCTCTGCAAGCTAGCTAGGTCAAGTGGTTGCAGTATGTTGCACGCAAACTCTGTGCTTCACGAACGAGCCCTCGGGCACATTTATAGCAACGAGGATTAGCCGCCTAAACAAGCACGGAATCGAATCTTAATCCGATGCGGTGATCGTATAGACCAGAGGTTAACTCGGACAAGGCCCGGATAATCGCGCTGATCACACGTCGAAACATACCCCGAAACGGTTCGTTCGCTTTTAGCCTTTTTCTTATTTTTTATTACAAAAATATACTACTACCTCGGTTAAGTCGCAGCGTAGGTGAAGGGACATGTCCGTCGTCGACCTTCCCGCCGCAACCTTGAGTTGAGTAGTGTGTGCAGATTGTATCGACAAAATCACAGAGAAAGGCAGCCAAGAGGATATGAATTCTTTCGTTCAGGCAGTATTAGTTGTTAATGTTAGGTGTTGCTGAGCATATGGATTTCGTGCTACTAACTGACAAAACCTTGTCCGGATTTGGAATATAACTTTGCTCGATTCATTATTTCATTCAGACAGAGACGGTTGCGCAATTGCTCAACGATAATATTCTTGGACGTCCATTCAGGATTCCAGCGCTAGCTCCAACAGATATGAACGTTCATTTCTGCTCAGGTGGATCACATTTACAAACTAACATTAATGCTCAACATAATAATAGTTCACATTGTATTCATCAGGTTGATCACAGCAGGCCTCATCTCATCGGGTGCACTTGTTTTTGCTGTGATCATAGCCTATAGGAAAAATCACATAGGCCGACTAGAACAAAGGCAGCAAAAATCACCCATGATGCCAGTCTCCAGTCAAAACAAGAAAACTAGACAACAGGAAGTCAATTGCCGTGACCGTGTCCTCTGTCAAAACTGGATACATGTTCACCGGCACAGTCACTCGTGGTTCTTGCGAGCATCACGAACATGGAACATAAGCTGCAAAATGTCACTAACTATGAGAAACATGGCACAAAGTTGAAATAGATTGCTTATCTGACAGTCACCTTAACGCCCACGTAGAAGGAAGTAAATATGAAGGCAAGGACAGGTAAGGCTGCAAAACGGAATTATGTATCAGTACCATGTATATCTGACAGGATGAATTTCATCAAAAGTGATGGATCTGAACTTGCAACTCACCATCCTTCCCTAGCATTTTTGATATTAGGATTTTAATTCCAGAGGGTCCAACGACATAACCAACAAGATTCGCAATCTGTGTGCATGGAGATGTCACAATTAGCATCCCCAAGTAACAATATACACAAAGTTATGAAAAGTCAATCCATATGTAACTGAAATGCACGATGCTGTGACCCTCTAGGGATTGAAGATTGTTCCGTACCGTGGACACTTCAACCAATAGGAGATCAAGAGAGAATGATAGCATGCAAGTTGTGCCCAGACACACAAAACATACCATGAGGCAGCTGATTGTCACAGCACCAGCAACTGCTCCAAGCTCACGGTGAATGAACATCCCCAAGGAACTTCTTGCCTGGAAAAATGAGGATGACTAACCTTGTAAAATTACCATAAAGCATCTTGTGAAAATGATTGTTTATCCATGTATGCATCTCATAAATTCACATTCCAATAGAAATTTTATTGGTCTGGAGTTTTATGCTTGGATCTTCAATTAATTTGCGTTCTAAAAATAACCTGATATGTTTTAATTATATTCAGTATCCAATATAAAATATTGAATCTAGATTCCTAATAACTTACGAGGAGGTATAAGAACTAACAAGAGCAGCAAGTATTAAACTACAGACTGCAGCTATTGAGACACTGTTATGTGAATAAAACTTCACCTGAAACTTATTGGATAAAGACTTGACCAATATCTCTGGAACAAAAAATAAGCAAGTTAACCACGCCCATGAAATAAGTTTCCTGTTCAGAGAAGGCAATCAGATGAGTCCTCACAACTGATATGTCAACAGACTAAGTCAATATGAAGTTAGCTTTGTACGAGTTACCATTCCAGATCATGCCAGACTGCCACAAATGTGAATACCACCCAGATACTAAGCAGCTTTCTTCGAGAACCACCAAGAGGAATGTACAAGTACCTGCAACAAATGAGACATTGAACAAAGAAAGCTACATAAGGCGCAATTCAATCATGGCCGAGGTCACATAAGTGTAGTAGCACAGAAGGGCTCATAAAGTTAGTTAAACTGCATGCTACAATACAGACCTGACCAACCATCTGTTAAAAGAAGCATGCCAGCTTTTCCAGAAGCTCTCCAGGTCATGACAGTTATTTATACACCTAGGCATGTTTTCAGGTGTCTCGATCCCTCCTACCTGCAAAGAAATACTAGCATGAAGAAAGAAAAAAAAAAGATGTTGAAATCTGAACACAGTTGCGTTCATATTGATGTTTATGTGTTCAATTGTGGATGTAAACAATAGTACAAAAGGTAAAATAAACAGCACTGCGCAGAGGGAGCATACTGAACACAGAAGTTTTCATTACCAGTGACCAAAACCTGAAGTAGCGCCAGATATGAAAGAATTTCAACCACATGAAATTTAGCACCTGCATTGGGTAGTTGGGAAAGTCAATGGGCATGCATTGTAAGCCAAAAAGCGATGATGATGAGCCAATCAAATAAGGCGATGCAGTTTTTAGCTGAGAATAGAGACATCAGAAATTGAGATGCAAGTGGGTCAGGTCAACGAGTTGATCATATTAGATCATTTGTACAAAAGCACTAGCTATGTGGGCTACAAGCCTACAAGTGGGATATGTACCAGCCCACTCCAAATTGAACAATGGAACCAAGCAATCAGGCAAGTAAAATTCTCAAGAGGGTATTCCTATAAAAAAAACCATTCTCAAGAAGGACAGAACCACCTGGCCAACTTTGAAACGAAATGATGTGAAACCTATTCAGATATGTGGTTCCTAACAGCCAATATGGAAAAATAGAATAATAAGGATCGTTTAGATATATCAACTCCTGCACAAGACAAAGTAGACCAAAAAATATTCCAGAACAACCAAGAAGTAAACCAGGAGTGTATTTAATGGGAAATCTAAGATGCATAATATAACTGGCCTCAAGGATTTGGGGCTGGGTCAGTAGCTTGGGGAAGCCTAAGCACGAGTTGTATCGGATCATTTTGTCTCTTGTGTGTTTTTTCTCTTAGTTTTTTCAATTGTATGAGTTTGACCCCTCTCGCCTTGGTCCCAGCTTGAGGGGTTCGTGTATGGACCGTCTTTTCTTCTCTATAATACAAAGATGCGCAGCTCTCCTGCGTATTCGAGAAAAAAAAAAGGACAGAACCACCCGGCCAACTTTGAAACGAAATGATGTGACACCTATTCAGATAGGTGGTTCCTAACAGCCAATATGCAAAAATAGAATAATAAGGATCGCTTAGATATATCAACTCCTGCACACTCACAATGTGGACCAATAAAAATTCCAGAACAACCAAGAAGTAAACCAGGAGTGTACTTAATGGGAAATATAAGATGCACAATATAATCTTACCCCATAACTGATGATGAAGATCTCAAATGGTGATAACTTCTGCCATAATCGGCTGTCATCAGAAATTCAATTCAAATTTCAAAAACATAGTTCACTAGAAGGAAATAAAATCAATAGAGAAAGGATAAAATACCTTACAACAAAGGCATTGTAATGGAAAAAGTGTGTCATGGCTTCCATAAGAAGGAAACTTAGGATCCACCTCAGCCCATACCAAGATATTTGTGCAATTGAATAGTTTTTCTGTGGTGTATCCAACTGCAAGATCGCTACATCATGTACAGGTTAGTCTGTGTAAGTCACTACTTGCAACAGAAAACAACCCAGATTCCTCTCCGAAACTCTGCACACATGTTGTAAAGAAACCAGAGCTGTTCGTAAATTACTAAAACCAGCTAGGATATGATGCTTCCAAAATGAAAAGGATAAAACTAGGGTATGATGCTTATGAAAAGGATAAAAGTAGGGCCTGGACTCAGGTTGAAAGGAATGAGAAAGATAAGTTCATAAAGATAGTATTATATCAACAGTATCTAAATTGCAGAACTCTTTTGTATTTCTCATTTTTTTAAAAAACTCCGATTCTATCTCTCATCCTTGAAGCTGAAATTTGGACTTCACAACTGCCAGCTTACAGGTCAAACAATTACATAATAATTCATCTTCAGAATTTTCAAGCTTTTATAGAAGAATGTGCACAACAGCACAAAAACATAAAATTGATAGTGTACAACATGCATACCATGTCATACCACTGGCTGAAATGATAATACTACATATTACACAGTTTATATCAAAGCATTCATTTGATTGTAGCAACAGAATTATGTCGAATGTGAAAATCACTTTCATTTCAAAAACCATGATCATACGAACAATCATTCAAGAAAGTGTAATTTATCTACTTTTGCTGCTTTTATGTAACAAGTCAGTTGCGGCGGAAAAATCCTGTGGCTCTTTCTCCTGGCTGTGTCCAACTAAAGGGTAAACGGGTGAAGCACGACAATGCTAGCATAAAGCATATATAATGGCACCGCGAAGATGACATGTGGTAACACTCTGTTATTACTGCTTCGTGTGCAGAGTGGTTGATTAAGGATGGTTGTGGTATTTGAGGAACCTTCCAGTTTTTGAGTTTTTTAAATAAACTCTTATTTCAACATATGTTCTGAGAAATAGAACTTCTTGAGTATGTTGTAGAAAATTTACACAATTTTGATATTTCGATAGAAAAACATACAATTTTGATATCACCAGTCCAATGGCTGACATGAGGGTCCATCTGTGTTGAAGCAGTGTTGAGGCCGAACCAAAGCGTTCATTCAGAGTGCGCCAGGTCCATCTGATATGTTGACGGAGGAGATGGAGATCGACCTCCCTCAAGGCCTCAATGGTCGCGGTGGAGGTGATGGAGGGCCACCTAGGGCATGGCACCATCAGTCCAGGTGGTGATGAATAATCTGAAGCATGAAGCACAACTTTGGACATTTGCCGGAGCACGTGGCCTCAAGGATTTGGGGCTGGGTCAGTAGCTTGGGGAAGCCTAAGCACGAGTTGTATCGGATCATTTTGTCTCTTGTGTGTTTTTTCTCTTAGTTTTTTCAATTGTATGAGTTTGACCCCTCTCGCCTTGGTCCCAGCTTGAGGGGTTCGTGTATGGACCGTCTTTTCTTCTCTATAATACAAAGATGCGCAGCTCTCCTGCGTATTCGAGAAAAAAAAAAGGACAGAACCACCCGGCCAACTTTGAAACGAAATGATGTGACACCTATTCAGATAGGTGGTTCCTAACAGCCAATATGCAAAAATAGAATAATAAGGATCGCTTAGATATATCAACTCCTGCACACTCACAATGTGGACCAATAAAAATTCCAGAACAACCAAGAAGTAAACCAGGAGTGTACTTAATGGGAAATATAAGATGCACAATATAATCTTACCCCATAACTGATGATGAAGATCTCAAATGGTGATAACTTCTGCCATAATCGGCTGTCATCAGAAATTCAATTCAAATTTCAAAAACATAGTTCACTAGAAGGAAATAAAATCAATAGAGAAAGGATAAAATACCTTACAACAAAGGCATTGTAATGGAAAAAGTGTGTCATGGCTTCCATAAGAAGGAAACTTAGGATCCACCTCAGCCCATACCAAGATATTTGTGCAATTGAATAGTTTTTCTGTGGTGTATCCAACTGCAAGATCGCTACATCATGTACAGGTTAGTCTGTGTAAGTCACTACTTGCAACAGAAAACAACCCAGATTCCTCTCCGAAACTCTGCACACATGTTGTAAAGAAACCAGAGCTGTTCGTAAATTACTAAAACCAGCTAGGATATGATGCTTCCAAAATGAAAAGGATAAAACTAGGGTATGATGCTTATGAAAAGGATAAAAGTAGGGCCTGGACTCAGGTTGAAAGGAATGAGAAAGATAAGTTCATAAAGATAGTATTATATCAACAGTATCTAAATTGCAGAACTCTTTTGTATTTCTCATTTTTTTAAAAAACTCCGATTCTATCTCTCATCCTTGAAGCTGAAATTTGGACTTCACAACTGCCAGCTTACAGGTCAAACAATTACATAATAATTCATCTTCAGAATTTTCAAGCTTTTATAGAAGAATGTGCACAACAGCACAAAAACATAAAATTGATAGTGTACAACATGCATACCATGTCATACCACTGGCTGAAATGATAATACTACATATTACACAGTTTATATCAAAGCATTCATTTGATTGTAGCAACAGAATTATGTCGAATGTGAAAATCACTTTCATTTCAAAAACCATGATCATACGAACAATCATTCAAGAAAGTGTAATTTATCTACTTTTGCTGCTTTTATGTAACAAGTCAGTTGCGGCGGAAAAAAAGACCAAGAGAAAAGGCCTACCTGAGCTGCAAATGCATTGTAGCCTACAACAGGTCCAGCAATATAAAGCGGAGCATATGTCAAGTAACATAAATATGTTAAGAATGTGTATTTGTCAACATTGAGCCCTCTTTCCTGCCAAGAACAATGGAAACTTTCAGCGACAGATACTTTATGTGCAAATACCTTGTAAAGAAATAGGTTTAAGACTCAAGACGGGTAACCCATAGTTACCCATAATCCCGTCTAACCCAGAAGGTATATTGCATCTATCTATCTATAGCCACGACAGGTCAACATTGTGTCAGAACATTTATCGCTCATTTATTCTTAGACCTTATTAACATCTCTAAACAAAAACAAACTACTTTGTTCTTTGGTATGTCATTCAAGTTCAGAGGAAGATCATGCCATCTTTGTTTCTCAAGTTTGTCCAAATTACCATATGAAAACATCACTCTTAACAACAATAGGCTAATTGAACAATATTTTTTTTTTGGAGAATGAAGTACCTGCAAAGCTAAGTAGCATGTCTTGCCTGAATAACAAATCTGACATCGCTGCATATGTTTCTGTATCAAATGTATGCATGTTATTACAATTCCACATTGGCAAGATAAGAGCTTTCCGTGCATATGATGCTGATGCAACAGCAAATGTAATTATATCAAACGTACGCTCAATCAAAAATATAGGGTCACAGATATCCCAGAGATCTATGTCCAACAGTTATTTAGGAAAGAAAGTTTCCAGAACAATGAATTCTGACCTTCATAGTGACCAGATTTGATTTAGTCACACTTTAGCAAAACAAGTATGTCAACTAGACATGTCGGATATTCAAAAAATGAAAGGGGCCCAAAATGAAATATCAGTGTGTTCTGCTTCTGCATCTAAAAATATTTACACAATGTAAGTACGCGTACAACAGCATGTTAGCCCTTCTTATTTTCAGCAAGATAGATTCTCTGTAACTATGGATGTTCATAACTGGCCTTACGTGTTAACTCAATTGCACCCAAAAAAAAATTCAAAATCAACACAAAGGACCAAATGATTTCATCTTCTACAACTCTAAAAGTGTCAAGAGTTAGCTCACACCCTGACATCCAAATTCACAAGGCATGCAGATGGACCCGAATCCATAGCCGAAAGCCGGAACTGGATACTATTGTAAAGAATAATCAATGCTTAATAAATGTGAATTGGGAAAAACATGTTCCTAATACCTATACTTATCTTTAAAGCATCTGATGCCGCAAAACTGAAGTACGCAAGATAAATTAAGAAAAAGTAACTCGTCATGAACATATTACCTTGTGATCAAAGTGAGATGAATGAAGTGTCCAGCAGTAATCACATCCAAAGCTAATCATCCGTAGTACAACTGCCACAAAATTAAGGATATAAAACAAATGATTTGATAATGTTGCATTACAAATCTAAAAAAACAAAGACAATGCATAATACCTATGCTGAACTGACTATATACCAGTGTTTTAAAAAGCGGAGAAACTAAGAGGGCGGTCGAGCACCGCCTAGCGCCTAGGCAACGCTTAAGCGGTCCTAGGCAGTTCTAGGCGTGTGTACTTTTAGAAAAAATATATAAAAAGATAGAGAAAAAATAGTGAAAACATGCTTATTAACACATATTTATTGGTTAATTAACAGCTTATTTGAAAGAAGCAGTGGAGCTCCGCCTACTGCAACCTGAAAAATGATCACGTCTAAACATTTACCATGTTGAAAAGTAGCCCAGTTATATGGCATTTGATCTCACAGCATCAACCAGAGTGAAACAGTGGTTATGAACTGGCAAAACATACTCAGTTTACTTCACTGGGGGGGGGTTGGAGGTATGTATGTTGGGAACCTATTCCTTTACAACGGATCATTGGGGTTATAGTATCTGAAAGTTGATGCACCAAATAATTTGTGGAAACCAAGAAGTCTGATAGCATGTACTTAAAAAAATCTGAAAGTGCTGGTTTTCAGTATTTTTCATGTTTGTAATCTAACATGAGAAGACACTAGAAGAAAACTATTTCATGTTCTAGAATAACCAACAAGAAATGCTTTAACTTACTACTCCCTCTGTTTCTAAATATATGATGGTTAGGACAATAAATCTAGTGCAATTTGAACTATATTAGCTGTCCTAAATGTCATATACTAAAGAATGGAGGTAATACTTACTTAACAAAAGAAACTCAATGTATAAACATGATTCAAAAGTATCAAAGGACCATAAGGAGACACATACCAAAATTGAAGCAAATGTGCCACCGGAATGTACCACGATAGCTGTCTAGAAATGCCAGGTTTTGTCTAATCAGACAAGAAAGTCAAGCACCATTAAAAAAAAACTACAAGAAAAGGCATCTTAAAAAAACTACAAGATGCAGTGCAGCGGCATTAGAAACCTCACCCAAACAATGAGAATGAATAGCCCTCATAAACTCGATTAAGAATAAGAATAGATAAATTGAAGCTCCAAATCAGGCCAGTGCAGTACTTATATCGAGCAAACAGCTACAAAAGATGAAACAACAATCAACAAAACATTCAAAGCAGCATTAATCAAAATTACGATAACAGAAAGCTGAAATCGATCTAGACACTGCAGCCCTTATGATTTCTTTCAGTTGGTAATGTCACTATTGATTCAACACGACTTTCTTTTTCGTGCATACAGCCGTTTTCAATATCCTCACAATCTGTTTCTGACAGAAAATGGTTGTACAGGACATATGCATCATGGTAGACAAGATTCAGGACAAAAGGTTTACTATTAAAGACCCACCAGAAACTAATTTCACAAAGAATTTGTGCATGAACACAGTATGTGTGACATTCAAATCGCATTACAATTCAAAATTTCAAGGATTTACCACCGTATCTTATTTATCTATATTTAATGGCACGCTCAACATTACGCAAATTGATTATTGCATACTTCCTATTTTGACACCACATACTTTTTTCCCAGAATGATCCATTCTCTCCAGAAGAAGCTGATAGTAGTTTACGGACAATGGCAAAAGTGCTAGTAAACGTTACAGTTTCATTCACTGAACTGACAAAGCCAATCATATTCTTCCATTTACTAACATTACTTCCATATTGATACAAAGTACAGCATAAGAACAAATGTTATGGATACTCTATGTTCAAACGACATTGAGGTAGGAAGCAAGCACTGACCTTCACTATGACGTAATTAATCCACGATATTAAGAGAATGAAGACAACACTGCCACAGGGATAGACAAGTTAGAAATTAACAAAGAATGGAGAAAAGGGGAATTAATCTGAGCTGGTCAGTCGCATACCAAGCACCGTGAAGGTACAATAAATAGCTCAATGACAGTATCAGCCACAACACAGCTGTCCCTCTCCCCTTCAAGCCATAGCAGTATCGCAATGAGTTAAAAACGATCAGGAATGCACCCATCACAGCTGACAGAATGGGCAAGTTCCCGCGGAAGTTTCTCCACTGCGCATCAGACAAGTCCTGCAAGCCGTGGAAAACAAACGGTCAGCTCCTCAATGAACGACGAGACGGAACAACGAGAAACAGACGAGATTCAACGCACATTCAGACGGCCGGCAAACGATCCCGCGCGCAAGCCGTAGAGCCTCCCGGAGAAATCTGCAACCGCGAAGCAGCCGTGAGACGAGCGCGGCGCACTGGGAGGATAATGAGGCGAGGCGGCTGCGTGACCGGCGTACCATGCGAGAGGCGGAGCGACCTCTGGATCACGATGAAGTAGAAGGCCAGAGCGTAGAGGACGAGAGCGGCGAGCTCCAGCCGCTTCCAGGGCACGCCGCCCATCTCCTTCCAACTCGCCAGTTCCCGGCCAGTAAACAGAGAGAGGAGCCGCGCAGGCTGTCGACGTCGAGTCGGGAGCAGAGACGGGCGGGGGGCTGAGATCCGAGCTCAACGGCGGCGGACGATGCAAGCTGAGACCGCGGCGAGCGGGGGAGGAGAGTGAAGCGTGGTGGCCGTTGGATCTGCGTCGGAGGCTCGGACGGGCATCAGCGATCGACTGGAGGCGCACTCCTGAAAGTCGCTTCCAAAGGTGTAATACGTAAATTGTTCGGTTTACCAGTGGGTGGGCCCTAGAGGATATTCACAGTGACGCGTGGCTCGGGCCTGGTGGAACCGAGTGACGTCACGCCATACGCCACCCGCATCATCAAGACGGGCCACGCGACCGCGCCTCCCGCCGCACGAGCAAGGCCCTTTGTCGGGCCCGCGCGTCAGTGGGAGAAACGCGCGGTAATGTTTTTACAGAAACACCCCTGGGATCAAGCACCATTCCCAACCCCTGGCGTTCTGCCCCTTCTCCGTCCCCTTCCCACTTCCCAGCGACAGAACAGGGAGAGCCAAAACCCTCCGGCCGTAGCTGAATCCAGTGCCGAGGTGCGGGTGCAGCGATCTTTGGTTCGTATTCCTGCCCCGTGAGGTGCTGCAATTTTCTGTGTTTTTTTGCCGAGTTTTTCGGTTCAGTTTTCCAAGGGGATAAGAAAATATCTGTGTGCCGGCATCAAGAGCACCGCCTAATCTTGTTTCCAAATTGGCTGCAGGATTCTATTGCTTTTACCTGAATTCCCCTTTCCCTGAATCCTGGGTGTCGCAACGAGTAATCGCAAGTGCAAATTGCATCAAGCTCTGGGATAATCAGTGCTAGTCGGATTTCTGTGGTCATTCGAAGTAGCGTCAGTTGCATCAAGAATGCGAGGGGTCCGGCGGAGCACTCGCGGGGAATCCTCCCGGAAGGCAAGCCGCGACTGCGAGTTCGAGCGGTTCACCATCTCTGGGGAGGTGTCCCACCTCACCAAGGCCAGGTCGCAGCCGTGCCACAGGACCCGTGGCGCCGTTCACGCCGGCCGGAGGAAACCGCTCTCGACGTTCGAGCTGCTGTCGGCAAGGGAGTCCGGCCGCACGGGCGGCGCCGGGTTCTCTGCGGCGGATCGCGCCTACGTCGGCCGGAAGCACCTCCCGGCGAAGGGGCCGTGGAGAGTGGACGACATGGACAGCGAGGCCTACGTCTCGCAGTTCTCTTCTGATGGCTCGTTGCTCGTCGCTGGGTTCCGGGTAGGTGATGATTTTGCTGTTATAATTGTGCTTTTGTTCGAGCTGCGTATATGAAAATTGTCAAGTGGATAACAACTCTGTGTGCTGAAAATGTGATGATAAGGGAAGCCGCATCAGAATCTATGATGCCGAGAAAGGGTGGAAGGTCCGCAAGGATATAAGCTGCAGAAGTCTGCGGTGGACAGTTTCAGATATTGCTCTCTCACCTGACCAACGATTCCTTGTAAGTGTCACAAAAATTCTTTTGCACTGGACCTATGACCTTCTACTTGCAGCTCGTTACCGATTTATAAATTTGAATCCATTTTGTACATGAACTGCTTACTTCGTAGAGGGTTTTCTCGTGGTATATTTTGTCCACAAGGAGCTGTTTGCTAACTTTACCAAAGTTGTATCTAGGGCACTTAATGTTCATTTACTTGCATGTTTTTTCATCAAGTGCATTGGACCATTTTTCAGGCATATTCAAGTTTGTCGCCCATCATTCACATAGTGAATGTCCAGAGTGCTGGAAAGGAATCCCATGCTAATATTACTGTATGCTCTGCTCCCTGAACCTTTTCATTTATTGTCTCCATAAAAAACTTAGATCCACAATTGTGTTGAATACATGAATACCAGTGATTTGCTTGCGATCCATGCTTATATTCTCTCCCCTTTTTTCTGCAGGAAATTCATGAGGGTTTAGATTTTGCTGAAGATGATTATCAAGTAGACTTCGGAATATTTTCTGTAAAGTTCTCGAAAGATGGCAGAGAAATTGTTGTTGGGAACAACGAGAATTCAATATATGTTTATGATCTTGGACAAAATAAAGTATCAGTCCGCATCAATGCTCATAAGGTACAGAATCGTCTGACTAGCATTGTCTTCTTTGAATTAATTTCTTGTGTTTTAAGTGGCATTTGGTTTATTTGTCGGGCTGCATTTTCCTTTCATTTAGTTTATGCTCATCATGTTTATTTACAGTATATGAAGGAAAAACATTATTTCTTTTTGTCAAAATCCAATATTGATGAACATCTCAGATGGATATGCTCCCTCCGTTTGTTTTTTACTCGCGCATTTGCTTGGCCGATTTCTCCAAAACACTCGCGTGTTTCTGTTGGTTGTTATCGCGGAAGCCTCGGCGCATGCGCATGACGTTTTGGCTGGAGTTGTCATTAAGGTGGAAACGTTTTTTAAGCGGACACCTCGCATGCGCATGCAAATCTTCCGTACAAATCGCATCACTGACGGAGGGGGCCACGATTTGACGTTGTCAAGAAGATTAATTAGCGCGTTGAGAAACGAAGCGTTCCCGCCTGGGGACTCCGGTGGAGTTACGAGAGGCCGTTTATTCCTTGGTCTTTGCGCAAGGGGCAAATGCGCGAGTAAAAAACAAATGGAGGGAGTATGATGGACAGAGTGAATTAATAGTACTTTCAAAGTGTAAAGTAGACCTCAGCATGCCTCTGTCAGTCAATTGACCAGCTGCTTAATCACTCAATAGAACCTAGAAATGTCTGATACCTCGCCAGTCCTGGATTCAGTGGGAAATACTCTATGATGTGATGCCGTAGAGTATTACTCCATCCAGTCCAATCTGTTTGACGTTTAGGACAGCTCAACCTAGCTAAACATCAAATAAACTTACCAGAGGAACAAGTACCTTATGACTTGCGCGTAATGTTGTATTTATGAACACCATGAAAGGAAATAAGTCACGTAGTGTAAGGTTTTCTGTTACATGGTGAGAAAAAAAGGCAGAACCATCTGAGCTTAGGGGCGTTAAGTCCGTGGCACGTTTGGATGGCTTCTAGTTCTGGGTTATGTTAGGAAAATACGATGTTTTACATTTTTGTGACCTCATATTCTTTTCCACTGTTTCTCTAAGGCTGACGTCAATGCTGTCACCTTCGCCGATGAAACTGGTAATGTGTTGTACTCTGGAAGTGATGACAGTCTCTGTAAGGTCAGTATTACTTGGATAATTTTCCATTTTGCTGCTTCAATAGAATCATCTTCTATCTCTAGATGATAATACATCCAGCATGAATTTTTCATTTGATACATATAATTAGACTTAAATATGTAATCTTTAAGCATCTAGATTCTAGAAGCTAATGAGAACCTACGAAAAAGTACATTAAGAGCCTCTGAGTCCGTCCCTTCATCTTTGTCTTCCATTTATCCAGGCTTACCTTCTCTAATAATATCTTTGTGAATGATGACCCTCAGGTGTGGGACAGGCGTTGTCTCTCAGGAGAAAAGCCAGCAGGGATTTTGACAGGTCATTTAGATGGGGTTACATTTATTGATAGCCGTGGTGATGGCCGTTATTTCATCTCCAATTGCAAGGATCAGACAATTAAACTTTGGGATATCAGGAAAATGTCCTCCATTACGCGAGTGTATGGATTCCGTTCGTACCCATTTATTATGTTTGTAGCGTTGACTCCAAGTTCTATGTTTCTGATTTGCAACTCTTGTTTTTGCAGTCGCCCACTGAGAATTGTGGACTGGGACTATAGGTGGATGTCATTCCCATCAGAAGCCCATCACTTCAGGCATCCAGATGATCAGTCTCTGGCCACATACAGAGGCCACTCGGTCTTACGAACACTCATCCGTTGCTACTTCTCCCCTACACACAGGTGAGGCAGAATGGCAGATAATATTTTTGCACCCTCATATTGCAATATCCCTACAACTAATTTAGCAAGGCTACATTTGTTACTTGTGAGTCGATCTGGATTGTAGAGCCTGCCCTATTATCTTACAAAACTGTTGATATAATGGTAATACAAGCCTCAATTCAGTATTTTCCTCCATTGTTCTTTTTGTTTTATGTCACAGCACGGGCCAGAGGTACATATACACAGGATCCAGTGACAAGTCTGTCTATATTTATGATGTGGTATGTATAGCTTCCCTGATTGGCAAAATACAGAATGTTGCACTCTTTGGTAGCCCTGCACAGTTCTTCATTAATAACAGTAGCACCACACTCTTTGTAAGCATTGACAATTTGACTCAACGATTGCATCTGATTGCTTGCCCTGAACCTGGTGCTCATGTAGATAACCGGGAAGATTGTCGAGAAACTATCTTGGCATGGATCCATCATCAGAGATTGTACATGGCATCCATACTATCCAACACTTGTTACCTCCTCCTGGGATGGCTATCTGGCCCGGTGGGAGGCCTCGGGAGAGGACAACGACCCTTCGATGCTCGCTGCTGAAGAGCAGAGGCCAAATCCTTACCTTACAGCATATGGCGACTCCTTCCTGTTGTAGAAAGAGAAGTTTTGTGCTTATATGAACCTCACTTGAAGTTGCTGTTGTAACGAATGTAATCCAAATAGATGATCGGTTTTAAAAGAAAAACTGAAATGGAAGAAGGTCGTTGGGTATTAAACGGCTCTTAAATAGCTTGGTAAATTTCTGTACATCTGGGCTGGTTCTTTTATTGCAAAACTGGACTACAAGTTGTGATTGAGTTTTCCTTTTTTTTCAAAAAAGAAAAGATAAGGTTCACACGTCACATTCGTAGTCAAAAGCGAAAAGATGGGGGATATCACCTGATTCCATTTGTTTTAAATCGTGAACCCCCAGATTTTTCTCACGTTCACAGGATTTTTCGATGGTACTCTGGTAATACCAAAATGAATTATAGAAGTAGGGCATTTGAGTAGCTGCAATTTTGGCTACGCAATTTCTAGTAACACAAATGTGTTGTTGCAGCTTTATTCATCACGGTAAACTGAAAGATAGGCTGTCTAACTATTATCATATGTCAGAATTTCCTGATTAGATAAGGCAATCCGTTCACGCCTAAGGTGATATGAAGCTACTACGCGAAGTTTCCTCATAATAAAAAAAGGAATTCATTTCATTGGAAATTGGTTAACTATCACAGTTTGGTAATGCTTGTGAGGCTATCCAACGTTGGGTTGCAAAGACCAGAATCAACCGAAATATTGAGGACATATTTAATAGAGCCTCAAATCATGTACCATCAAAAATTTGCATCACAGGCATTCCAAACATATCCCTAGTTAACACTTCTAGTAAACAAATGCAAATACTTTAGAACAAGCACTTGGTCTATAATGGGACTTCTGGTAGAGGCTATCAGCACCGTTTCACACGTGCAAGTGCAACTTGTAGGTTCTTCAGTCCACACTCATCATGCCAGAAAACAGATGTATGATTAGTAATTTTTCCTCATCGTTAAGACTGACACCACAGCAATCAATTCAGAACGCAATGAGAGAACAGAAAGTGGAAATTGTATATTGATTACAATACCAATGTTAACTGATACAAAACATCCTTTAGACTCACAATAAGTAAGGAAAATGTTCTATTTGTTTCTTTTGAAAACCAGATATACTGCAGGCAATGTAGTCAACAGATTTTTGGTGACTATATACAATACTATAACAAGTGTATTCTATATCTCTCTGTAAAGGTTCAGCCTGTTGGTGCTACCAAGCATCCTGTTAACGACAGTTGCAGCGGCCGCTCCCTTGCTTGGTGAGGTAATACCCGAGGATTCTTCCCTGATCTGCAACGACGAAACTGCTTGGGATGCTATGAAACCAGGACAGGTAACAGACAGATGGGATGTTCCTTGATAGCACGGAGCTTGGAAGTCCCTCACTTCTCCCCAAGATGGTAATGGTTGGCCAATCTCCCAATTAGTCCACCTTCCTTTGGGAGCACGTGCATGATTAGCGCAAATGAATGCATCAAAAGGGTAAATATCAGTGCCTTCAGTGAAATCAAAAGCAGACGAGGGATCCCAGTGATTGCACTTTCTGTGCTTGTTTAGCATCAAATGGCAGGGTTCATCGGAGTCTTCACCTCTGAGAACATGAAGTGCAACTGCTTCAGCTATTGCAGCACCTTCCTCATCCAGCCTTTGCTGTTCTTCCTTCTTTTTCTGCTTCTTCTTTTCCAGCTCTGAAATAATGGCGGCAGAGTTTGCCAGGGCTTTCTCAAGCCGCCGCCTCTTCTTTTCGGCCTGCTTCTGGCGATCCAATTCATCTTTGGCTTGTTTCTTTTTTCCTTTTTTCACGACTTTGCTTGCCTGATTGCCTATAGCCTTGTCCATGACAACTGTGCCTGCTATTATCTACCTCAGCTAAACTCCTCTATCTAATAATTAAAAAGAAAACCCAAAATCTTCAAAGTTCATTCCCTCTTTCTTTTGGCTGGAAGCTTTCCTAAGGGCACGCCTGTTTATTTATCTTCAAACCAACTACTGCTACTTAAACGGTGACCGCAGGAGGCTACACCCACTCAGGTCTGAATGAGTATCTTATCTTGCGGAAGATGCAATCCCAGAAGGAAACAACAGGGCAGAGCAGGAGCAAGAAATAGTAAGCGCCTGCTATTTCATCTATTGTTAATCTTGTCCCAAACTTGTTGCCGACCAGCTTCTGACCCATCTTAGTAGCAGCAGAATTGGAATAAAACCCCAGCCAGCCAGCTCATAAGGATCCTTCACTGTGCAAGAAGAAGAAACAGGTTAGCGTAAAAAGAAAGAACATATAGACGAATCAGGCGAACCCACGCTACTAGCTCTTCTGGTAGTCAATCAAGAAGCGTGACATCGTGAGAATCAAACCAAATGTCTTCACGCTATAACGGATTATAAATCGATAACATTTTATTGCCCTATTACAAAATTCTCTATGCAGCATGCGTGAGGGTTATGCTGAAAGGATTTTACTAAAGTTTCTGTACGTAGCTTGCATTCGATGCTCTATGTGTGGTAAATGGAGCAGAAAGATGGTTGGATATTTACTCCCTAGCAAACGTAGTTGGCAGAAAGCATAATTTTAAACAAATTACTCGGAGCCTGGCATATTTGCCCTCTCTTGAACCTAGATGGAGACTGAAACTGACTGGTTGTGAACCCTTGAGCAACAAATCAGTCGACAACAACCATGTAAAAGACACGGATGCCGTTATGGATCCTAACCAAAAGTCATATCTGACACCGATACTACACGAATTCCCCAATACTGTTTAATTGATGATGATGATGATGATGAGTTGGTGCGTAATCAGTAACCCAGATGAAATCAAGCAATTGGGCAATTCCTTCATCTCAAAAGGGAAAAAAAAAAGTGTAGGCAATTCCTACCTCTCCTCTCTGAATATAAAAATGGAAAATTCTACTGTTCTGAATTCGAATTGCCTACGATTTGCTTGCGAAAATTGTAGGCAACAGCAACAGAAGGTGAATTCGTGTGAATAACAGTGTCATAAATTGCTGACCTTCTTGGTCACGGAGAGAGACGGGGAATCCTGTCGGCGAACCCCTAAATCCTATGGCGGAGCTGGAGGAAGCAGCGTGTGGTAGGAGCTCGCTGAGGATGGCCCGGCGGCGCGGACCGACGTGGAGGACGAGACGACGGGTGTGAGGTGCAGTGCGGGTGCAGCGGCGGCCCTATACGAAGGAGCGAGATCGGGAGCACGGGAATGGCTGCGCGGTGGGGAATGGATCGGGGAGGCGAGGCGAGGAGGGGGGATCGGGATCCGCACTCGGGGGAAGTTGCAGTCACGCGTCAGTCGCCTCATCCCTGCCGTCCGCCGCATCCAACGACCCACGTGAGTCCTGTCTGCTTAGCCACCAACGCATGTCCTTCGTCAACACCAGCGTTCAACGCAACAGTCTGGTTAGATATTAGGCCTTCTTTGAAATGCGGGAATTTTTCTTGTTCCTGCGTTTTTTTTATGAACAGTCAACTGATTCCTGTAAAATTTCTGTATAACTCCTGTAAAAATCCTGCATTTCAAAAGATGCCTTATTTTGGTTCGATCCCTCTGCTATTAGTCTTCCTCACTCCTTATGGTACCGCAATAGTTACTACGCCGGAATTGAGTCAAATTTCTTCTCCATAACGAGCTTTGCATGTTGAACCATTAGCTTAATATATCACGGGCCAAGGAGCACCCAATCAGGACTGCATTTTATTTTAAGTTGATCGTGCAGGTGGGCAATGATCCCGACTTGCATTCCCGCCAGAATCACCGCTGGCAATGTCATATTTTCCCTTCGGTCACGGTTGAGATCAAGGCTGATTTCAGAAAAAATAGCTTGATACGCTAGGTTGGGCCTCGCTTCTCGATCTGTCAGCACGGGCGTCAATTCGGATTCGGACGAGGGATGATTCGTTTCCAACAGCAAGGACTCGTATTTTGGTAGAGAGTTTGATTCTGTCGACGAGGAGTTCCTCGATGTAGAGCGGCTAGAGCCTAAGGAAGCATGGATGTGGCGAACAACAAGGATGATGCGACTACCGAAAAACTGAGGAAATATTTAATAGAGCTTCAAATCATGCACCATCAAAAATTTGCCTCACAGGCATCCCAAACATACCAAAATCTTCAAAGTTCATTCCCTCTTTCTTTTGGCTGGAAGCTTTCCTAAGGGCACGCCTGTTTATTTATCTTCAAACCAACTACTGCTACTTAAACGGTGACCGCAGGAGGCTACACCCACTCAGGTCTGAATGAGTATCTTATCTTGCGGAAGATGCAATCCCAGAAGGAAACAACAGGGCAGAGCAGGAGCAAGAAATAGTAAGCGCCTGCTATTTCATCTATTGTTAATCTTGTCCCAAACTTGTTGCCGACCAGCTTCTGACCCATCTTAGTAGCAGCAGAATTGGAATAAAACCCCAGCCAGCCAGCTCATAAGGATCCTTCACTGTGCAAGAAGAAGAAACAGGTTAGCGTAAAAAGAAAGAACATATAGACGAATCAGGCGAACCCACGCTACTAGCTCTTCTGGTAGTCAATCAAGAAGCGTGACATCGTGAGAATCAAACCAAATGTCTTCACGCTATAACGGATTATAAATCGATAACATTTTATTGCCCTATTACAAAATTCTCTATGCAGCATGCGTGAGGGTTATGCTGAAAGGATTTTACTAAAGTTTCTGTACGTAGCTTGCATTCGATGCTCTATGTGTGGTAAATGGAGCAGAAAGATGGTTGGATATTTACTCCCTAGCAAACGTAGTTGGCAGAAAGCATAATTTTAAACAAATTACTCGGAGCCTGGCATATTTGCCCTCTCTTGAACCTAGATGGAGACTGAAACTGACTGGTTGTGAACCCTTGAGCAACAAATCAGTCGACAACAACCATGTAAAAGACACGGATGCCGTTATGGATCCTAACCAAAAGTCATATCTGACACCGATACTACACGAATTCCCCAATACTGTTTAATTGATGATGATGATGATGATGAGTTGGTGCGTAATCAGTAACCCAGATGAAATCAAGCAATTGGGCAATTCCTTCATCTCAAAAGGGAAAAAAAAAAGTGTAGGCAATTCCTACCTCTCCTCTCTGAATATAAAAATGGAAAATTCTACTGTTCTGAATTCGAATTGCCTACGATTTGCTTGCGAAAATTGTAGGCAACAGCAACAGAAGGTGAATTCGTGTGAATAACAGTGTCATAAATTGCTGACCTTCTTGGTCACGGAGAGAGACGGGGAATCCTGTCGGCGAACCCCTAAATCCTATGGCGGAGCTGGAGGAAGCAGCGTGTGGTAGGAGCTCGCTGAGGATGGCCCGGCGGCGCGGACCGACGTGGAGGACGAGACGACGGGTGTGAGGTGCAGTGCGGGTGCAGCGGCGGCCCTATACGAAGGAGCGAGATCGGGAGCACGGGAATGGCTGCGCGGTGGGGAATGGATCGGGGAGGCGAGGCGAGGAGGGGGGATCGGGATCCGCACTCGGGGGAAGTTGCAGTCACGCGTCAGTCGCCTCATCCCTGCCGTCCGCCGCATCCAACGACCCACGTGAGTCCTGTCTGCTTAGCCACCAACGCATGTCCTTCGTCAACACCAGCGTTCAACGCAACAGTCTGGTTAGATATTAGGCCTTCTTTGAAATGCGGGAATTTTTCTTGTTCCTGCGTTTTTTTTATGAACAGTCAACTGATTCCTGTAAAATTTCTGTATAACTCCTGTAAAAATCCTGCATTTCAAAAGATGCCTTATTTTGGTTCGATCCCTCTGCTATTAGTCTTCCTCACTCCTTATGGTACCGCAATAGTTACTACGCCGGAATTGAGTCAAATTTCTTCTCCATAACGAGCTTTGCATGTTGAACCATTAGCTTAATATATCACGGGCCAAGGAGCACCCAATCAGGACTGCATTTTATTTTAAGTTGATCGTGCAGGTGGGCAATGATCCCGACTTGCATTCCCGCCAGAATCACCGCTGGCAATGTCATATTTTCCCTTCGGTCACGGTTGAGATCAAGGCTGATTTCAGAAAAAATAGCTTGATACGCTAGGTTGGGCCTCGCTTCTCGATCTGTCAGCACGGGCGTCAATTCGGATTCGGACGAGGGATGATTCGTTTCCAACAGCAAGGACTCGTATTTTGGTAGAGAGTTTGATTCTGTCGACGAGGAGTTCCTCGATGTAGAGCGGCTAGAGCCTAAGGAAGCATGGATGTGGCGAACAACAAGGATGATGCGACTACCGAAAAACTGAGGAAATATTTAATAGAGCTTCAAATCATGCACCATCAAAAATTTGCCTCACAGGCATCCCAAACATAGCCCTAGTAAACACTTATCTAGTAAAACAATGCAAATACTTTCTTTGTCTATAATGGGGACTTCTGGTAGAGGCTATCAGCACCATTTCGTGCAACTCGTACGTACTTCAGTGCTCCACCAGGACCCCTTCCTCAGCATACCAAGGGCGGTTCTAGCGACGTTTGCTGCGCATAAATATGAGTTAGACTTCAATATATTATATAAATTATATAGCTTATTACAGCATAAAGCATTCCTCCGGTGCCATCCAAAGCAAACTGACAGGGAACCTTTTCAACGAATAAAATTATGCAAAGCAGGGCAAAGTTTTTATGCTTCCTTAAAGATTTTAGCTTAACCTCAAATAGTAGTAGAAAAAATTACACCCACACAAAATTTCTTGAAAATGAAGTCACATAAATCCATCTGGTTAGTCGTATTTCTTCAAAGAACAGAACAGTTACACAGACAAGGCTAGCGAAAGGGCATATTATTTAAAACCCACAGCAAGGGTAGGCCCATGCAAATTTAGTGAGAATGTTTGAAAATTGTTATTCCCAACTTTTCTTATAATTTTATTAAGGATGAGAAATATAGACAAACCTTATTCTCTTGCTTGGTGCAAGTATTCCACGTTTCTCAATGCTCTTGTAGCGATCCCTTGCTAGATTACAGCACCCCTACATGAATACTATAGTTAGCCCCTGCAGATCAGTAGACAGAAACAACACTAACCTTATGAAATAATAAGTATTACCTTCAGCTTTCTAAGGGAGCCGCTAATCTCTTCCGACAACAGAACTTGAACAGGTGCTGGTTCAAATCTGGTAATTTAGGAATGTGTCGTAACAGGTCAGAAAACCGAAAAATCATAGACAAGTATTCAGAGAAATATCGATATGTACCAATAACTACATATCAAAACATACCATGCAATCTACTCAAAACAAGACATAATATAGATCCCCCAAATTGAATAGCCATTTTCATCAAGTTAATGAACAAAATTTATAAGAATCACCGACAGTATATATATAGTCAAAGAAATTAGCTAGTTTTAGAAATGTACTTGTGTCTGCCTAGACGAGGAGGGCCTGATTTTAGCTTTTCCTCTTTGATCACAGTTCGCCGAATGCGCCTCTTCTCCTTTTCCACGTCCTCTTTAGCTATCTCATCTATTATATTTGGCAAGCTGCAAAAAAAAAAAAGGATACAATAGCATAAGCACAATTTTGGTGCAGCAAAAAATTATTCGTGGAAGTTTGATAATCTGAGAATAGAAATCTACCTGTCAATTTCCTTTGAAAGGCTTTCTTTTTTCTTTGCTTCCTCTTCTACTCTCAACCTTTCCTTACGACGAGCTCTTTTGTTCAGTTCTACTCTTGTAACTCGTTTTGTTTTGTTCTTTCTAAAAAGGGAAAACAAATCGAGCAATAAGAACAAATTTAAGTATACAAATACAAACTGACCACATCCACATTAGTGATTCCAACAAATGTTACTGAAACAATAAGCTTAAATAGTCAAAGCAGAATATGATTCTTTATAAACCACATCATGTCTGAAAAATGCTAGGTCTGATTTTCATGGTCATTTCAAAATAATGCAACTTTAATTCTTCTATAAAAGTAGAGCATGTTGAAGTATAGTATTCATATTCCCAAAAGACTCTAAAATAACTGCAGAAACCACCAGATAAAATACAACCATCGTCGACATAACAAGCTGTAACAAATTTAGTGCTTAACTCCTGCCATTAGGGCATGTACAAAGGGATGACATCAGCCGTCTAGGAGAGATTACACATAGGATTTTGAGTGATGTGGATGAAAGAGAAAGAGGAGAGAGAAGAATGCTGTCTAGTAATTACTAGACAGCTCGCATGCTGTCTAATAGACGGCTCACTGCCCGCCTAAACCATTGTAGGTGAGGTTGTTGTCTGTAAGTTTACATATGATTCTTTTAGACAACCTCTATCAGACAATGCATTGTGTAAGTTGTTTTTAAGCCGTCTAGGAGTGACTTGGACGTGCCTTCCAGACAACTGCCGCCGTCTGGACCACTGTACATGCCCTTATTAAACTAGTAAATTTCAGTTACCAACAATTTCATACTGTTAAGGCAATAAGCTGGACATGCAAAATTTTATGAAAACAACTTTTACGGTATTATAATTTTACTAGACTCGTAAATATATCACAATAGAAACCAGTGTTCCCAGTTGATTCTGTAAACTGCCAGTTCAAACAATGCATATTTGTGGCCGAAGGAACTAAGTCGAGTTTAACCTCTGTCCAGCCAAAACATCAGCATCCTGATCTCCTTCACCTTCTTCAACATCTTCATCTCCATCATCAGCATCGAGAAAAAATTTCTGCAGAGCAGGGGAACAAAGGCAATTATCAAATTCAATGTAGAGCGTTTAAATTCTTAAGCACACAACGTAAGGTGTCATACGAGCGAACATCGGACAAACAACCTGAAAAGATTTTACATGAAATGAAGTTTGAAATTCTGACAAACTTGTGTCTTAGTTTAATGGACGTGCTAATGTCCATATAAATCTGGAAATCTCCTATCCTCTTTCAAGGAATCAACAAATGCATTCCAAACGCACAAATGCAGTTAGAAGCATTCATAGGATAGGCCCTCTAATTTGAAGTAAAGGAAAATACAAAATCCAGCATCACACAAGGAAGCAGAGTATAAGCCTAAATAATAGAACTTACATCTTCTTCTGTAATAGCTTCACCGGGAACTATAAGTGGCACTGGCTTGGGCCCCAATTCTTTTGCGTAGATTTTCCGCATTTCATCTGCAACCGCTTGAGCAAGAGAGTCCTACAGACAGCAACACAAAATGCATGAGTAGAATAAACTTTCATTCTTAATAAAAGAAACAAGAGGGCACTCCTTTTGTCATCATACAAAAGGGACATGCAAGATATGACACCTAATTCCACTTGAGGTCTTGCCTCATTAACATGCTCCCCTAGAGCTTAACAGGTATTGGGGGATTAAGAGTATTCTTCATTTGATTCCTTGATTGATTACCAATAACTGTCAGGCCTCTGTTTATGTAGAGGTAAAGGCGGCCCTAATCCTAACCAATTGATCTTATCCCTAATTAACCTAATTTGAGAACTAAGGAAGGGTGGTGCTACAGTACCCTGGGTCGCTACAACGCGCTGGCCAAAAGGCCGGCCCATTACAACCTCTTAGGCCCAGATGTCCCTGAGACAAAGTGGAATTCTGAACTACTTCATAGAAGCTTCCAGTGGCATGAAGGTTGAAAGGCTAACCATTACATAATGAGTAAGCAAGCCCTCATCTCAGAAGACCTAAAGTCTTGCCTGATAAGGCAGATATTTTTACTACTTCCAGCTACCTCTGTTTTACTTTTGGATAGGTAAGTGCACCAATGAACCGAGCATCCTATCATTAATTATTCCAAACATGCCATACTGTCACTAGTCTACAAATAGATAAAAGTGTTGGTATCTGGAACTTAAAGGGTGTAATGTAACACAAACCTGATGTGCCTCAACTGGAGGATTAAATGAACATCCTGGGGGCTCAACTTCAACAGCAGGGATCACCGATGCCGTTTTAATAGATCTCTGTCATATAAATGCATACAGAAAAGAAGACCTTTCAGTATACCCAAAATTCCGAACTTAAGAGCAGTGCTTATTTGTTTGAATACAGCACCAGAACTTTGTAAATAAACATTCTGCAGATACAAAGAGTAAAGTAGCAGGTTGTGGAGACTCGCATCACCTTCCTAGCTTTGATGTCTCCTTTACCCTCTCCACCCCAAATGTCAAGATTCTTTTCAACAGATTCATCATCCTGTAGCCAAACCGCAGAAATTTATAAAAAAGTACTTATTTGTTCGCAAATAGAAAAGATTTTTAAGTACACCGAAAGTGTCCTTTCAGCAGAATCCTCACCCCATGTGTAAATACAAATAAAAAAGAAATCATTTCAGTACACCAAAACTTCAAATTAGAAACAGTACTTATTGTTTACATATAAGACCAAAAAACTTGGTAAATAAACACTTCTGCAGAAAAAAAAAAATAGTAGAGTAGCAGGTTTTAGAGCCTTGCATCACCTTCCCACCCTTGATGTTTCCTTTGCCATCTCCACCTGATATGTTAAGATTCTTTTCAGCAGAATCATCATCCTGTACTCAAGACAAACCACAAGTTAGTAAGTTGGTCACAAACAGAAAACGTGTTACACTGGTTTCATAGTGTCAATACCATGGGGACAATATTTTGTTCGTGTGTCTCCTGCAATTTCTTCTTCCCCTTCTTCTTTGCCTTCTTATCCTTCTTGCTCACCCCAGAACATGGGACTGGTGAATCTTCAGCCTGCAGCCAAGACAAACCACAAGTTAGCAAGTTGGGGCCCATACAGACACCGAGTTACACTCGTTTTAGAGTGTCAATGCAATAGGGACAGTTTCTTTCTAATGTTCTCCTGCAATACCTTCGTCATTGCTTTCTTCTTGTCCTTCTTGCTCACTACAGAAGATGGAACTGGCTGTACAAATGGGTTCTGCTTCAACATACTCTCATGGTACAGAACCTTCTCTCTCTTCTTTTCAATCTTCCTTTTGACAGGAATATCTACGTGTGGAAATCAAAAGTTCAGCATATCAGCTAAAGCAGCATATGCATTAGCAGGAAAACCACTATAAGTAAGTAACAAATGTGGAAAGTGGAAACAGAAACAGCAATCAACCCTAACTTCCGATGCATATGCTTTAAATCCAACCCCAAACTAATGTGACAATTCAGTCACCAAGACCGAAGGACCATACTTGGCAAGTTATGACCAGATCAACCAGATAAGAGACATGACAGAAACACGTATCAACACCAAATATATTGGAAGTCTTACTCTAGAAACAATTTTTTTGTGCCGTACATCAGAAACTAAAACATAATTCTGAACCTGTAACCTAACACGTTCCATCTCTCAAGTACGATCATCAGAGTTGGGAGGCCCCAGGATTTGCATGATGAGCATTCAAACTCAAGCATTACAAAAGAAACTTGCAAAATTGACGAGGCGTCACTAATTTTGAGTGGTTTGTGAATAGTAATCCTGAAATTCATGCTTGCAAAAATGAAATGTTTTGTTGTCACATCTTCTAGGCTACAAATATGGGTTCAAATTTGATCATATTTGCTAAATAGTACAGTGTTATAGAATGGAAGCTTAGCTCAAATAATTATGAGAACAGTTGGCTCAGAGCAGATAAAGTTTACGAGAAGTTAATGGCGGCGTGGGGGACGGAAGTGACCTTTGGTCGATGTCCCGGAGGCGGAAGTGGACGCCGAGGCGGCGGGCTTATCGACAAAGAAGAGGGAGTCGGAGGGGAGCGTGGGGATGGCGGCGGCGCCGGCGTGGGCGTCCCGCGTCTGCTTCTCAAAGAAGTCATCGATGTCGTCGGTGCTGATGTTGGCGCGCCACGCCTTCTTCCCCTTCCGCGAGCCCTTCGATGCCTTCCCCATCGCCGCCGCCGCTCTCGGTGGTGGAAAGCAGTCAAGCGGCGAGGTGGAGGAGGCTGAGGAGGTTTGGGGAGGAGGCGGGGAGGGAGGGAGGCTGGCAGGGAGAGGACGAGAAGTGTTTTTGTGGGGGGTTAGGGTTCGTTGCGGTGTAGGTGGGGTCACTGGTAAGTGGGGCCTCTGGGTTCGGCCCTTCAGCGGTGGCCGTCGCCGCGAATACAGTTCTCTAATTTGCTGGTCGCACATAAACGAGACGGGAAAGTGGCATTTTAAGCCTCATTCCTATTTGTGTAATTCTTTACATGGCTGGTGTAAAAAAAAAATTGACATGGTTAGTCCTATTTACGCAGCTATTTTTTTTTGTAGAGGAGAGTTCAATACATTTTTAATCATTTGTTCTTTGCATTGTTATGTATTTGACTCAACCGTAATCATTTGATCTACATGAAAAAAGCTCAATCCTTCAAAAAAAAAATACTCCTACATGCTAACGTGGACAAGAAAAAACCAGTGGACACTGGTCCCTATGGTGAAGTCTGACCGATAAAAGGTTTAAACATGCTAACGGAATGGAACCAATCCAAAATCAGCAGTTATTTACCGAAATGTATCATGAAATACAAGTTTCATGCGATTACAACTTCTTGCGCCAACAAGTCCATACAGCATACTACTAATCCTAGAGTCCATGAGGTTAAATAGGTACTTCTAAAAGT
This sequence comes from Eragrostis tef, assembly GCA_000970635.1. NCBI lineage: Eukaryota > Viridiplantae > Streptophyta > Magnoliopsida > Poales > Poaceae > Eragrostis > Eragrostis tef. Next base: position 50,923 of record LAPY01002075.1, on the reverse strand, counting down.
ATCCCTGTTCATTTGTCTACAGGGGTAATCCATACCCAAAGGATGGCATCGAATTAACGCATATGACATCGAAATTAGAATGATGGGCGTCCTTTTGAGTCTGAAGACGAACTCAAGTGGCTCGACCTTTTCCTTCCAAGGGTCTTCCATGTGAAACTGCTTCCTTGCTGTAAGCTGCTGGTGATGACTTCATCATCACCATCATCTTCATTCTCATCCTTGCTGTAGGATGAAACTCTTGACATTCCCCTTTCAGGGGGCCATGTTGGGTTGCTTGCACCATCTGCACTATTTTCTATAGATCGGGGCCTTTTCCTCCTTTCACTGACATCAGCTCCTTGTAAGTCAGATGAATAAGCAGTCCTCTTTGCTCTTGGAGTCATCTTTGGAATGTCTTCAAATCCATCCTCGGATTTCATCCACTGATCACCAAAAGAGTCTGAATAGACAACCTCCTTCCTACGTCTCTTTGAACCAGCCAGAATTTCCTGGTATTCATCTGCTAGGGTCTTCTTGGTTAGCGGTGGCCGTCGCCGCGAATACAGTTCTCTAATTTGCTGGTCGCACATAAACGAGACGGGAAAGTGGCATTTTAAGCCTCATTCCTATTTGTGTAATTCTTTACATGGCTGGTGTAAAAAAAAAATTGACATGGTTAGTCCTATTTACGCAGCTATTTTTTTTTGTAGAGGAGAGTTCAATACATTTTTAATCATTTGTTCTTTGCATTGTTATGTATTTGACTCAACCGTAATCATTTGATCTACATGAAAAAAGCTCAATCCTTCAAAAAAAAAATACTCCTACATGCTAACGTGGACAAGAAAAAACCAGTGGACACTGGTCCCTATGGTGAAGTCTGACCGATAAAAGGTTTAAACATGCTAACGGAATGGAACCAATCCAAAATCAGCAGTTATTTACCGAAATGTATCATGAAATACAAGTTTCATGCGATTACAACTTCTTGCGCCAACAAGTCCATACAGCATACTACTAATCCTAGAGTCCATGAGGTTAAATAGGTACTTCTAAAAGTATCCCTGTTCATTTGTCTACAGGGGTAATCCATACCCAAAGGATGGCATCGAATTAACGCATATGACATCGAAATTAGAATGATGGGCGTCCTTTTGAGTCTGAAGACGAACTCAAGTGGCTCGACCTTTTCCTTCCAAGGGTCTTCCATGTGAAACTGCTTCCTTGCTGTAAGCTGCTGGTGATGACTTCATCATCACCATCATCTTCATTCTCGTCCTTGCTGTAGGATGAAACTCTTGACATTCCCCTTTCAGGGGCCCATGTTGGGTTGCTTGCACCATCTGCACTGTTTTCTATAGATCGGGGCCTTTTCCTCCTTTCACTGACATCAGCTCCTTGTAAGTCAGATGAATAAGCAGTCCTCTTTGCTCTTGGAGTCATCTTTGGAATGTCTTCAAATCCATCCTCGGATTTCATCCACTGATCACCAAAAGAGTCTGAATAGACAACCTCCTTCCTACGTCTTTTTGAACCAGCCAGAATTTCCTGGTATTCATCTGCCAGGGTCTTCTTGGTCGGTTCATTACTTTTGGCAAACACCCAGTCAGGAACTTCATTTCCGTCCATAAGCCTAGATTTGTAGTTTTCTCTTTGCCTCCTTTCTTCATCCATCTTCTCAAACAACCAGAATTCGTGTTCATTTCGAGCAGCTAAACGGTTTATCTCACGTTCACTGGGGATATCAGTTCCCAGTGAGCTTGTTCCTCTCCTGAGGATCTCCTGCAGCAATGCTCGTCTGTCTTGTGCTGCAGTGGGAATTAACATGAAAATCTGTCAGTTCCACTACAACATGCACAGAAAATGAAATAAATAGATAACAGAGCATTCAAACTAACCTGTGGAAGTTGTGTTGAACAACCCAGCCTGGATAACTTTTGCATCGATGCCCATCTTCTGTTTAGCGCGCTCCAGGATTTCTTCCTCAATTGAGCCAACACTGACAAGAACAAATACACGTACTTCATTCTTTTGTCCTATACGATGGGCACGGTCTTCAGCTTGCTGATCCATTTGAGGATTCCAGTCACTATCAAAAATAATAACAGTGTCTGCAGTCTGCAAATTCAAACCAAGGCCTCCAGCTCGTGTGCTGAGGAGAAACAAGAAATATTCTGAATCCTTCTTGTTAAAATCTGCCAATAATTTCCCTCGTTCTTCAGTCTTTGTGGATCCGTCAAGCCTCATGTACTTGAAGCTGTACATTTGCAAATATACTTCCAAAATATCAAGCAGCCTTGTCATCTGAGAGAAAAGTAGAACCCTGTGACCAGCCCTCTGCAGTTTCGGAAGTAGCCGATCAAGCAATTCGAACTTCCCTGATGCTCTTACAATTTCCTCCCGCTGATACATGTTATAATGCTCTACAAAAAGGTAGGGATGGTTGCAACACTTCCTAAGCTGCATTGAAAGATTTTGCAGAGCCTTTGATCTGAGCCCTGCACACAAGTATAACAATAAGCACATTACTTATTTTATACGGAAAATGGAAATTTAAGACTGACACGAGGACAAGATAACGTAATAATAAACCAACAACACAAACAGATCCAACTTTGCAACAACATTATAGCAGAAGGCCATGAATAGTTTCTTTAGTAGGGAAAGGATTGGCAGTACTAGAACATACCAGATCCAAGGGCAACCTTTTCCCTGCTCATGACTTGTTCATAATAAGCTTTTTGCCAAGCAGACATGTCACACTTTAGAATCACTTGAGTTTTCACAGGGAGAAATTTTTCCACTTCATCTTTCTTCCTCCTCAACAAAAATGGGCGCAAAACCTGGTAAAAAAGAAAGGATAGAATGCATTTATTAAACATCGGGTTATTTTTACAGCACTTTATGACGTGCCATCTCACAAGTTGGTTGTATTCGACCAAAAAGACAGGACATCGCAGCACACATCACTTAAGGGAGTTGATGTAAGAAATAAATGACTGGAGGGTGCACTTGTGCAGAATTACTCACTTGGTGCAAACGATGTATGATTAGTAATTGTTCCTCGTCGTTAAGACTGACATCACACGCGAATGGTGCATTAAACCATTCCTCAAAATTCTGGGATGAATTGAAAATATTGGGCAGAATAAAGTTAAGCAAAGACCACAGCTCTTGCAGGCTATTTTGGATTGGAGTGCCAGTCAAAAGTAGTCTGCGACGAATCTGATATCTGCTAAACAAGTATCAGTGATCTGAAATTTTAATTATCAAATAGTACAAGGAGAAACCAAATTACAAGTCTATAAACAATGATAAGAGTGCGAGACAAAAATGGCATAAAAAGAGTAGGCAGCCATTACAAAGATCAGTACTGAACTATGATGGGAAACCTCCTACATTAACTACAAAATTGGTGAACGTCAATGTGTTATATACCTAAATGATTAGTTTAAAAGCTGGTATGAAAATCAGCATTTCCAATACATAATATGTTTGTCGTTTAATCAAGTGTACAAGTTGGCACTAGAGCCATTTGATTTGAATTCTGGCATAAATATTTTTAGTATGAGAAGGAATGAGTAAATGTCACCCGTGATGGACTACGCGCCAATAAATAACGTCATGCATATTACATATACTAGTTCTGAAATCATTATACTTTTCCAACCTTTCTTTTCTCAAAATGTATGCACCAAAGCTTCTGGCCACAAAATGGCCTGGCCCTTCGTGCAGACAAGACATAATGCATTTCTACAAATGCTATAAGGCACATGGCACGTTAACAGGCGTCGCCATACATTTGCAAAGGGAACATTTAATGTGGTGAGTGGGCGACAGAAAAATGGCTGTAGACTGATAAAATCATAAGAGTTTGAGACCCCAATGCAAATTATGAAGCTTGAAGTTTTCACTTATAAGCCAGAATGTCGAGAAGGCATTGTTAGCAACATCCTCATGTAACTACTGGTAGTGATTAAATGTCATCCAAAGCTTTAATTAAGTACAAAAATAAAATATGAACTGGCAGTGATAAACTGTCATCCAAGTTGACTGGGTATGAAAATAAAACATGGACAAAGAGTTTACCCGGATACTAATGTTTGAGCAAGAGCACATTCATGGTTTTTCAAGCGATGTCCTTCATCAACTATCAAATAGTGCCAATGAACCTTCTTAAGAAACTTCTTATCTTTCAATATCAAATCATAATGTGTAAGCAAAACATTGAACTGTAATCCTTCAAAATAAGTTTCCCTTAGAGCCTTCCTCTCATCTGGACGACCATCATACAGAATTGCCCCAATGCTGAAGTAGACAAGATCATGTTGAGTGTGTGGTTTTGATACATAATGGAATGAGAAAATGCGCAAAGAATTTTGAATCATGCACACGCCACAGTACCTGGGAGCCCAAGTTTTGAACTCATTAGACCAATTTGGTAAAACTGCTTTTGGAGCAATTATTAAATGTGGCCCTGTGACCTCCTTCTTTTCCAACAGATAAGCGATAAAAGCTATGGTCTGAATTGTTTTCCCCAAACCCATTTCATCGGCCAGAATACCATTCAAATTGTTGTTGAATAAAGAAAGCATCCATTGGAGACCCTCTAATTGATATGGTCTTAATTCCCCACCTTCAAGAGCAGATGGTTGTTCTGTTACCTGTATATACAAAGGACACAAAGAAACATTAGTTTCACCACAAGCGCCATCGCAGATTGTACCATATTTGGCAAACACAGAAGGATAAAATCAAATCAACGAACTAGCATAAACTGTGAACTCCGATTGAAAGGAGATACAGAATCAATTAGCAACACAAATTTTCCATGTTTAGAACTTTGGATATCGGTTAATTAATAGAAAAATAAAGAATAGCTCTTCACGCAATATTTCCTCTTTGCATGAGACTGAGAAAGGCACATTAGTTACCGGCACTAGAATCCTATATGACCTAGGATGCCCATAAAGGTTATTTGTACTCACCCTTTTGTATTCAACACTACCAACTCTAATGAACATTACCAACCTTGCAGCCCAAATGTTGACATTAAGACGTGTCAAAAATGTAATCCCTTCCTACCAAGCTTGTCTAATATGATGACCAACGAAACTGCGCCTAGTGTAAATTGTGAAAGCCAAAACACATAACAATTTATAAAGAAATGAGTTCAGTATATGGTTTACCTTCTCTTCAATGGAATGGACAGTAGAATCAAGTCTACGCCCTGCATTAAATTTGCTTTCGTTGGCAGATCCAGGAGGATCTGCATCGTTATCTGAAGGTGACCCCCCGGAAGATTCACTCTTGATGCCTGAGATATTTTCAGATTCGGACCCTTTTGGCACTTCTGACACTTCAGGATGACTAACATGCTCCGCATCTTTTTGTCGTTGTACAGCTTTCCCAATTCCTTCAAGAAGCTCATTTGTTTTGTCAAGAAGCATTTTCAGGCGCTCATTCTTGCTCTCCTCGACCATCCTCATATACGCTTCTTGATCACCATTTTTCAGAGCTACCATTCTAGTCTTTTCAAGCCGTGAAATACGTTGGCGTGCCCGAACATGCCATGCCTATATTGTAGCAAGTAAAAGGGCTCTCAGAAAAAGAAGTGGCATAGATATAACATGAATACATACAGGATAAAATCATATTATAACATAAGAAATGACGATGCGAAAACAAGGCAGGAAATAACACCGCAAACAACTTTTTCTAATACTTCACTCTAGTTCTCAGGGTGTAAAAACGAGTTCAAGCAAACAACCTACAAGCAAATAGAATGAATACAACTAAGGCTGCACTCTACTCAAACGCTGTAAACATGTACAGATAGCTCTGTTTTGCTCTTTGCCACTACTGTGGCTGATCCTGTGTACAGTTCTGTTTTTTTCTGTATATTGAACAAATATCTACCACAGTAGGAGCTTCCCTATTACAGTATATTCCTAAAAAAATGACTTCATCTAACATCAACTTCCATAATCACCAGGAAGATAAAGGAACTGTCAGATATAATTTACTAAGGCAGGACCATTTCATATAGATCAGGTAGTTCAAAAACAAATTAAAGAGGGATATAAAATAAAAAAAATGGTTGCCAACATGGGAGGGTGATCAAACAATATTAAAGACAGATGCACTGAGTGTAAGCCTGTAAAGAATGGTGGCCAAAAATCAAGACAACTGGTGTTGCTTGTACCTACCAGAAGCAGAGCATAGCATTGAAGATGCATTTGGATGTCACATGATAAAGTGGAGGAGTATCAGTGCAGCATAATTGGTTTAAGTATATGGTGAATGCATGCTCCTACACAAAAAACTAAGTGGTGGATCCAACATCTTGTTTGCTAAACTCTAAAGATAGAAATCAAACCATACCAGAACTCCATCATTCCGCTGCTTTCTTTGTTTATGTGTAGTTCCTAATTGCACCTGATGTTCCCTAGTTGCATTCAGAATTTCTGCAAAGAACTTCCTCTTCCTCATATCTGCCTGGTTCTTTTCCTCCTCTTCAAGTCTTGAGATCCTCTAAAGTTCAAAAGTACCAAAACTGTAATCATGATTTCAACTGTACATAAATTTACCCAATTGTATTGGAAGAAACACAAACCTCTGTGAATCTCTTTTTACGTTGAACATCATCAGAGTCCATCAAAAAACTGTCTCCTATCCCATACATGGTAAAAGGATATTGAATCCGCATCATCCCCCAGTCAAACAATTGTCTATCGGGATATGCACATTTCTTGTGTAGCCAATATTCTGAGCTGATATCGGACCGCACTTTCTTCTGTAAGTCTAATAACTGCACAGGTATATGAATTATAAGCAACCAAAAGTAGGCAAATCCCTGCTGATGC
>LAPY01002075.1:0-19134 GCA_000970635.1 Eragrostis tef | reverse complement strand
AGAAAAGCATTGAATAGACAAAAATCACCACAAGGTTTGCATAAGAAGGTATGTCCTGTAATAATCTTTTCTGAGTTTTTGGAAGGGATGTTTGTTCTTACTATCTTTTGTTGCAGGTTATTTCTTACTTACTTAAGCCAAGGAATTGGAGAGCTCCTGCAGACAGGACCTTTTTTCTTGATTCCTACGAAGTTGGCGAGCTATGCTACTCTGCTGAGCAGATTTTTATGCAAGAGCCAACTGTTTTACAATTAAAGGCACCAATTAAAGTATTTGGCGATCTTCATGGGCAGTTTGGGGACCTAATGCGCCTTTTTGATGAATATGGTTTTCCGTCGACTGCTGGTGATATAACGTAAGTAGCTCCTGAACTTTTTATTTTTGTTCACAGTTGAAACTAGTGTTGAACTAAATGTTGAATACTCTTCAATGTCTTCATGTTCTGATTATACGAAGTTATACGAACAGTTGCTTTTCTTCTTTCTAGGTATATTGACTATCTCTTCTTGGGAGACTATGTTGACCGAGGCCAGCACAGCTTGGAAACAATAACTTTGCTTCTTGCTCTTAAAGTGAGTGCCAATGTTTGGGTACCTGAAATGTCTAATGTTACACAACCATTTTGTATACTGATCTTTTGACGGAAAAAAATGCAGATAGAGTACCCTGAAAATGTGCACTTGATCAGGGGAAATCATGAAGCTGCTGACATCAATGCTCTTTTTGGCTTCCGCATTGAATGTATTGAGAGAATGGTAGGCATGACAAATGCTGCATATATTTGTTTGAACTGAAAATATTGGATGCATCAGTTGAATATATCATTTCATGCAGGGTGAAAGTGATGGGATATGGGCCTGGACAAGATTCAATCAACTGTTTAACTATCTCCCGCTTGCTGCCATGATAGAAAAGAAAATTATTTGCATGCATGGTGGCATTGGAAGGTCAATAAACACTGTGGAGCAAATTGAAAAACTTGAAAGGCCTATCACGATGGATGTTGGGTCCATTATCCTCATGGACCTTCTATGGTACTTTGCTTTTTTTTTTTTCTTTTTTTGGTCTCCTGTGAAAATGTGCATGACATGGTTGATGATAATTTTTTTCTTGTATTAATGTAGGTCTGACCCTACAGAGAATGACAGTGTAGAGGGTTTGAGACCAAATGCACGAGGACCAGGCCTAGTGACGTTTGGGGTATGACCATATGATGATTCTTCTTTATGACTATATTCTTTTTAGGAACTAATCTTATTATGGTTGTATCTCTGGCTCGTTGCTTTAACTTGTATCCTGTTAAATTTGCAGCCTGACCGAGTAACGGAATTCTGTAAACGAAACAAATTGCAATTGATCATAAGAGCCCATGAATGTGTTATGGATGGGTTTGAGCGTTTTGCTCATGGACAATTGATCACGTTGTTTTCAGCAACTAATTATTGTGGTATGCATCTTGCACACCCTTGCTCGGTTTTAATGTTAATGTGACATTCTTTTTTCTAAGCCGTTTGTGCACCAGGTACTGCGAAATTATACGAAGTTATACGAACAGTTGCTTTTCTTCTTTCTAGGTATATTGACTATCTCTTCTTGGGAGACTATGTTGACCGAGGCCAGCACAGCTTGGAAACAATAACTTTGCTTCTTGCTCTTAAAGTGAGTGCCAATGTTTGGGTACCTGAAATGTCTAATGTTACACAACCATTTTGTATACTGATCTTTTGACGGAAAAAAATGCAGATAGAGTACCCTGAAAATGTGCACTTGATCAGGGGAAATCATGAAGCTGCTGACATCAATGCTCTTTTTGGCTTCCGCATTGAATGTATTGAGAGAATGGTAGGCATGACAAATGCTGCATATATTTGTTTGAACTGAAAATATTGGATGCATCAGTTGAATATATCATTTCATGCAGGGTGAAAGTGATGGGATATGGGCCTGGACAAGATTCAATCAACTGTTTAACTATCTCCCGCTTGCTGCCATGATAGAAAAGAAAATTATTTGCATGCATGGTGGCATTGGAAGGTCAATAAACACTGTGGAGCAAATTGAAAAACTTGAAAGGCCCATCACGATGGATGTTGGGTCCATTGTCCTCATGGACCTTCTATGGTACTTGGCTTTTTTTTTTCTCCTGTGCATTTGTGCATGACATGGTTGATGATAATTTTGTTCTTGTATTAATGTAGGTCTGACCCTACAGAGAATGACAGTGTAGAGGGTTTGAGACCAAATGCACGAGGACCAGGCCTAGTGACGTTTGGGGTATGACCATATGATTCTTCTTCTTTATGACTATATTCTTTTTAGGAACTAATCTTATTGTGGTTGTATCTCTGGCTCTTGTTGCTTTAACTTGTATCCTGTTAAATTTGCAGCCTGACCGAGTAACGGAATTCTGTAAACGAAACAAATTGCAATTGATCATAAGAGCCCATGAATGTGTTATGGATGGGTTTGAGCGTTTTGCTCATGGACAATTGATCACGTTGTTTTCAGCAACTAATTATTGTGGTATGCATCTTGCACATCCATGCTCAGTTTTAATGTTAATGTGACATTCTTTTTTCTAAGCCGTTTGTGCACCAGGTACTGCGAACAATGCTGGGGCCATACTTGTGGTTGGGAGGGGATTAGTTATTGTACCAAAGTTAATTCATCCACTTCCTCCACCTGTTAATTCGCCTGAGTCCTCCCCTGAGCGTGGTGATGCCGCATGGATGCAGGTGAGACAATCCGTTTCCTTTCTCTACCTTTTCTTTTAATGAGGAAAATAGGTCTTAATCACAATTGAAAACGTTTGGCAATAATACCGATGGACATTAAGTATGGCATATGAACCAAAAATGTGTATTGTTATGAGTTGTTTTGTGTTCTATGGTTGGTTTAATAATGGGCTTGGAAATCTGATTGTTTGTAGGAACTTAACATTCAACGGCCACCGACTCCAACAAGAGGGCGGCCGCATGCTGCCAGTGATAGGAATTCTCTTGCTTACATATGAATGACAGCATCATCTCTTTCTCCCAGATCTATTTATTTGTAATCAGAAATTTGTTACCAGTTTTAAGGTACATATGTTTTACCTCAGAAGAAGAATCAACCATAGCTCATCGTGGATCCATTTGTGAAAAGTTCCCTGGCAGTCCATTGTGATGCATCAGTGTTAACTGTAGATGTGGTACCATGTCTTCAGCTCCTCACTGGGAAGCGGCATGGTGGCATTTCAGATTGCAAGAAACACCACATGCTTCCTAATTCAGATTCTCAACTCCCAACTTTTTGGGGGAAGAATGCCATACTTCATCAAGTCTCTTGTAATTTCCCGTCATAGCTCACCTGTAACTGTAGTGTCTGTACATGGTTAGGTTGTTTATTCAGAGTAAGAAGTCTTGTTATGTTTGTATACCGCACCGCGGCATAGGATGCTGTTTAAACAGGATAGCTATAGAAGCTACCAGATGCTGGGTTAAAGATTGCTAGGAGAGGCTTAATTTGCTCTTTGTGGAGCGTGAATATTTGTGAGTGAGTTGTGTTGTGAATTATTGAATTTATTATATCAATAACTTAGGTTGTGCTCAAGTTCAGTGACTGTTTGGGAGTTCTGTTCTGTAAATTCTTTGAGAAAAAAAAAAGATTCTGTTCTGTAAACACTAGTCCGGAACTTTTGGTTTTTCCCCCCGCAGTACTCAAACCCCATTCTATTTGATTCTCTCTCTTTTTTCCCGAAAGGGAATTTTATTGATATTAAAGCATTAATTACAAAAACAATCCAAACCCCTTCAACTTCAACTAAAGGAGCCAAGAAACCTCTACAAAGTCGCTACTAGTTGTCGTATGGCTTTTGCTTCAGTGAGAAGCGTTTTAAAAGGAACAACTTAGGAGCGTTTGTATGATTGTATCCCCCAGGATGTTTACGTTGGTAACTGTGCTACTGAAGTTTATTCAAAACTGCTTTACCAAAGTTTAAACATACCAAAAGCACACACAAAGAAAAGGGGAAAAAAAATTCGCTAGAAGGAGGGCTCGAACCTCCGACCTTGTGGTTAACAGCCACACGCTCTGGCCAACTGAGCTATTCCAGCTTTTGTTCGAGTAAATTATTAATCTTTATATTTCCAATCTAGGGGTTGCCTGGGGGAGCGTCTCCCGTTGCTTCCTCGGCGGCACGAGCACCTCGCGAGGGGCGATGGGTATCAGGGTCCAGGACGGCGTCCGCGATGGCTAGGCAGGACAACGCCGACGGCGACGATCACTGTCGGAAGACCACGGCCTCGACGGCTCGACCAGCCGGGTGCTCCACGGCGCCAAGCCTAGCCTAGCGGGACAGTACGTCGCCGGCGGTGGGCCTTGCTAGCCCGCTTCGTACGCACGTTAATGTTAGCCTGCTGCGTAGCGAGATCTACAACAGCTAGCAATGGGGAAAGTAGAACAGAGACGTGGGGAGGAAGAAGACTGTATTGAGCAAATGATTTGGGTTATCGTTACGTGATGCTCTTCCTCCCTTCTCTCCAGGTTCTTATAGCGATATTACATGGGCCGTAGCCCGCACCGTATTACACCTACTCCGGCCCTTGGACCCGCTCATTCACACGACGCGCGCGGGATGACCGTCGCGGACTCCCGCTCAGCGCGGAGGCTGTTGCCGGAATGACAATAGTGCCGTCGCCTGTATCGGCGCTGCTGACATCCCTCTGCTCTTGAAAGACTGCTTGACCCCAAGCAGGTGCTGAAGGAAATCGACACTTCAATGCTTCAGTATCCTCCCAAGTTGCCAGATCTTCAGGAAGGCCAGACCACCAAATCTTGGCTTGCGCGATCATGTTACCTCCACGCGAGATCATTCTCCTTTGTAAAACTTTCAATGGAACCTGCAGGTTATCAGCAACAACTGGTAGTGAAGTGCTAGCTTGTACACGGTTACCTGTTGCTTTCTTCAACTGGAAAACATGAAACACAGGGTGTATAGCACTTGATTGTGGTAATTCCAGCTTGTATGCCACTGTACCAATCCGAGCAAGGATCTTGTAAGGCCCAAAGAACTTGAACGCCAGCTTATGATTTGCCCTTGTAGCTACTGACGACTGCACATATGGTTGTAATTTAAGAAAAACCATATTGTTGACTGCAAAACTGCACTCAGTACGATTCTTATCCGCTTGCTTCTTCATTCGTTGCTGGGCACGCAAGAGGTGTTGTTTGATCAGTCTCATGGCTGCTTCTCTATCTTCCAGCCACTGAGAGAGATCGCTAACCGGACGAATTGCAGTTTCAGAAATCCCAAAATGTCTGGGACTGTGGCCATAGAGAACTTCAAAAGGTGATCGTCCCAAAGAAGAATGCATGCTAGTGTTATACCAGAATTCTGCTACAGCCAACCATTCTTGCCATTTCTTGGGACAAGCATTTACAAAGCACCTCAAGAAGGTTTCTAGGCACTGGTTCACTCTCTCTGTCTGACCATCAGATTGAGGATGATAAGCCGAACTCATACACAGCTTTGTGTCAGTCAGCTTGAACAATGATTTTCATAGAGTACTTGTAAAAAATTTATCATGGTCAGAGATGATAGCATATGGCATGCCATGTAATTTGTATATATTGTTCAGGAACACAGAAGCAACCTTGTGAGCAGTGAAAGGATGGCGCAATGGTAAGAAATGAGCATATTTAGACAGCTTGTCCACCACCACTAAAATACAATTGTAAGAGTGGGAAACTGGCAATCCTTCAATAAAATCCATTGATATGGTGTGCCATGCTTGCTCAGGTATAGGCAGTGGTTGCAGGAAACCTGGATATTTCACTCTTTCAGGTTTGGCTTGCTGACAGATTATACAATCCTGTACAAACTTCTTGACTGTAGCTTTCACAGAAGGCCATGCAAATAATTGTTTCAATTTACTATATGTGACTGGCACTCCAGAGTGCCCTCCCACAGCACTATCATGCATGGCTGATATAACTTGCTGTTGCAGTTGTGTATTGGTACCCAGCCATATTCTGTTTTTGAACCTGAGTAAGCCTTGATGTAAAGCGAAATGTTCCTTTGAATCTGGTGCTACAGCTAGTTGAGCTATCAAATCCAGAGATGATTGATCTTGTTGGTAACCTCGTACCACCAGATCTAGCCAATTAGCAGAGCTAATAGAGTGCCATAAGGTGATTTTCAGGATGTGTTCTTCTGGATAGAGCATCCGCTACACCATTATCCACACCTTTCTTGTATACCACTTTATACTGGAGGCCAATCAATTTAGCATACACTTTCTGTTGCCAGTTAGTGTGAAATCTTTGTTCATTCAGTTGAGTGAGGCTTTTATGATCTGTAAAAATAGTGAACTTGACATGCTGCAAATATGACCTCCACTGTGAGACAGCTAAGATGATAGCCAAGTACTCCTTCTCATAGGTTGATAATCCTTGGTTCTTGGGTCCCAAGGCTTTACTGAGGTAGGCTAAAGGATGTCCTTGCTGCAGCAGTACTGCACCTATACCAGTAGCACACGCATCCATTTGAATGCAGAATGGTTTATTGAAATCTAGGAGTGCCAAAACAGGAGCATCAGTTAAAGCACTTTTGAGAGTTTGAAAAGCTTCCTCATGTTGACTGGTCCACCCAAACAGTACATGTTTCTTTAGGAGATCAGTAAGAGGTTTGCTAATCACTCCAAAGTACTTCACAAATTTCCTGTAATATCCTGCTAACCCCAAGAAGCTTCTGAGTTCCTTGACATTTTTAGGAGCTGGCCATTCTTTGATTGTAGCAATCTTATCCGGATCAGTAGTAACTCCTTCCCCACTGATAATATGCCCCAAATAAGATATAGATTGCTGAGCAAAATCACACTTGGAGAGCTTTACTTTCCAATGATCTCGCTGTAACAAGTGCAGTACCAGCCTTATGTGATCCAAATGTTCCTCTAATGTATTACTATAAATCAATATATCATCGAAAAATACCAGTGCACATATCCTCAATATTGGTTCCAATGTTTCATTCATTGCACTCAAGAAAGTAGCAGGGGCACCAGACAACCCAAAAGCCATGACCCTGAATTCAAAATGACCATTGTGTGTCTGAAATGCAGTTTTATATGCTTCACCCTCCTTGAGCAGTATCTGATGATAGCCATCCCTTAAATCTAGTTTGGAAAACCATTTAGCATTAGCTAATTCGTCCATGAGCTCATCAAATACTGGTACAGGGTACTTAGTTTTTAGTGTGAGAGCATTCAAGAATCTGTAGTCCACACAGAACCTCCATGTCTGGTCTTTTTTCTTGACCAACAATACAGGAGAAGAGAATGGGCTATTACTCTTCTGGATGACTCCTTGGTCTAACATGTCCTTCATTTGTTTTTCAATTTCATCCTTGAGTGCTGGAGGATATCTATATGGTCTAATATTGACTGGTTGAGCACCTGCAACTAAAGGGATAGCATGGTCACACTGTCGATTGGGGGGCAAGCCTTGAGGTTCCTCAAATACAGTTTCAAATTCCTGCAAAATCCCCTTGATGTAATCAGGTGGTTCCACTTGAAGTGTGTGAAGTACTACATTATCATCCAAGAACATCACCTCCACCACAGTACACTCAGGAGCTATAGAGCCAGATCCTTGCAATATAACATTACTGTCCTTGTAAGGTATAGATATCCATTTGTTAGCCCAGTCAATTTTCATGGGACTAAAAGCCTCTAGCCAATCCATTCCAACCACCATATCATAAGCTGACAGAGGTAAAATTTTCAGGTCAGATGTAAATTGACAGCCTTGGATTTGCCATGTACCTTGTTTCAGTTGGGTGGAACATTTGAGAACTTCTCCATTAGCTACTTGAACCGACATGGTAGTGGGCAGCTGTGTAATGCCATTCAATTTGGCAACTACCGAATCACTCAGGAAAGTATGTGAGCTACCTGAGTCAATAAGGACCGCTATGCTTATACCCTGAATTTCAGCTTGAAACTTCAGAGTTCTAGGAGCTTCTTGACCAGAGATAGCTTCCCTGGATATGGCCATAAAGATTTGCTCAGTATCTTCTTCCAGTGGTGTTTGATAGATACTGTCCTCCTCTTCACATTGCAATAATTCCCATACTTCCTGCATAGCATGAAGATTAACAGTAGCACCACATTTATGCCCATATTTCCATTTTTGAGCACATTTTTCGCACAGCCCTTGAGACCGGCGTAGCCTGCGTAGTGCCTATAGTTTTTGCTCAACAGATGAAGCACGAGCAGACTCCACTCCCCTTTTATCTTCCTGCTTCTGCACACCCAATGATGTATCCTGTCTGGGCGGCAGAGGCAATGGAAGTGCAGACTTGGCAGTGCTTCTGTTGTTATGATAGTCAGGCCTTGGGTAGTCCTTTATTCTAGCTTCATCAGCTTCTTCCTGCACAAGGGCAAGAGCACAAGCAGCATCCAGGTCCGAAGGCCTTTGAACCATAACAACAGCTCTAATATCATGTCTAAGACCATCAATAAAATGTGTAGTGTGATACACAGGATCAGGGCATGATTCATATGCAGCAAGTTGATCAATAAGTGCACTAAATTTCTCCACATACTCCACTATTGTACCAAATTGCCTCATGTGAAACAGTTGGCGAATCAAAGTTTCATGCTGATCCCTACCAAATCTATCATGAATGAGTTTGCAAAATTCTTCCCAGTCAACGGACTTAATACGACGCTCGGCCGATTGCAGCCAACGCGCCGCAGCCTGCTCAAAATGCATGGAAGCGACACGGATCCATAAGGATCGATCAATGCCATACATCTGAAAGTTATTTTCACTCCTGTTCTGCCACAGCTTGGGATTCTCGTCATCAAAACAAGGAAAATTCATCTTAGGCAATTTGCCGTGCAGGTGGCGGTCAGAGAATGAATGTTCAGTAGATGGTGTATGCTTAGGCAAGGAACCAAAGAAGCGGTGATCAGAATCGTTGTGCATACCATTGGCCGGGATATGGGCATGGGTTTGAGACCCTGACCCATAATCCCGTGGTGGTGGTTCGTTGCGGTGCCCACTTGGGCCGTCGGCTTTCATTCCGGCAGGTGCGCGCGCGGATGCCGACCCCTGTTCGCCGAGGATGCTTGGTTTCACGCTGTTCTCCTCGCGAACCTCACGATCCCACTTGGAATTGATCTTGACAAGCTCGTCACGGACGTGGTCGACCGAATAGCGGACGTAGTCGACGAAGGCCTCGATGCGTGGTCGCCACGATTCGAACGCCGCGGCCGCCGACTCGAGCGCCGCTACCCGTGTCGTCGCCGCCGCCTCGAACTTGTCCAGCCGCTCCGTGGCCGCCTCGTCAAACGATGCCATGTGCACGGCGATGGGTGTTGCCGATCTCCTCGCCCAGTGTGTCGGAGGCCGCAGTCGTCGCCGATGTCAAAATCGCCGTCGGATTTGCCGTCAACGCGCCCCTCGAGCTTGCCGACACGCGCCTCCCAGGTCTCCTCCTTCTTCGCGAACCTCTTGTCCATCTCCTTCCGCATCTCCTCGATGAAGAGCTTGGACTGCGACTCGAGTGCAAGCTTGAGGTTGGGGTCGATTGCGCCGGCCATCTTCACTCGTCGAGTGTAGTGGAGATGCTCCTCCAGGATCGGTGTATCTGATACCAAATGTTAGCCTACTGCGTAGCGAGATCTACAACAGCTAGCAATGGGGAAAGTAGAACAGAGACGTGGGGAGGAAGAAGATTGTATTGAGCAAATGATTTGGGTTATCATTACATGATGCCCTTCCTCCCTTCTCTCCAGGTTCTTATAGCGATATTACATGGGCCGTAGCCCGCACCGTATTACACCCACTCCGGCCCATGGACCCGCTCATTCACACGACGCGCGCAGGATGACCGTCGCGGACTCTCGCCCAGCGCGAAGCCTGTTGCCGGAATGACAACAGTGCCCGGCGGCGGCTGCTCGCCGTCTCCACGCCGCTCCGATTTTGCGGGCCTCCTTGCGGCATGATGCGGGCTCGCGGCGCAGACTAGCCCAACGGGTTAGCGGCACGGCCCGCGCCGCTTTCATCCCTAATTCGCCCCCAGATCGCTACATACTAGAAGACACCATCTCGCGCTCGTAAAGGTGCGGTGTCGCGGCTCCATCGCGTGCAAGCTCAGCCGACACGTGCGCGAGGGCGCCAACGCCGGGCCTGCGGCTATAGGAGATCAAATCAGAGGGGGGCTCGAGCCTCTAGGAGATCAAATCGACCGGCCGCTCGCACCGGAGCAGAACGGCGGGTGGTGGGTGGATTGGAGCGGAACGGCGGAGCTAGGTGCCGGGGACGACGCGGGGCAGATTGTGGGGGGGGGGGGGGGGGGGGCGCCGCCGCGCACTGGATCACGCGCCGGACAGAACGATGCTGTGGCCGCGCGCGTCCGGCGGCAGGGGTGGCGTGGCGCGCAAAAGTGAATTGTCCTAAAACGGGAGCCGGTTTTTGCGCGAGTCCGTGCTGCCGCCGTGCGGCTCGTCAACCACTCGCTGGTGGACCGTGGAGGGCTAATTCCCATGGACTTCATCATCGTCCAGTGTGATCGCGTTTCAACGCGTGTCCTCGCCGGCCAGGCAAGACATGGACGCGTTCGTCAACGTAACCCCCCCATCCCGAACGGTATTGCCCGCCCCCGGCAGCGAAAATCACCACGCGGGTCATCCCCTGCTTGTTCGATTGCTGGCTACCCAAGCACATTGTGGAACAGCCACGCCGGTCGAGGGGAGGGCGCGCTCACCGTGCCGACATACGTCGTCCACACCCACCGGGATCAGGCGGCGCATGAAGGCGGGAGCTCGATCGCGGAGGCCTCCAGCTAGTTGGACGTGATGTTAATTAGAACGCAGAGTACGGCGGCGCTCCGGCGAGACAACGGACACGTGGACATGTATATATAGTTGCTTCTTGCTCTCGTTCGCCCGCCCGAACCACCGCATCGTGCCATGGGCTCATCTCCCGATGAGCGAGCGAAAAGCTTCTTGAACCATGTATCGCGCGAGATGCATGGTGGCGCTAGCTTAGGTGCATGTCAAGTCAGCGGCGTCCTGATCCTCTTTCGTCGATTGCAAGGCAAATGTGACGGCATCCGCATGCCCGAGATGCATGACCAACGCGCGCGAATGTCCAACCCGCAGTCTCTCGCGGCGAAGGGCCGGCGTCTGGAGGGAGCTTTTGGCCGGGCCGTCAACCAACGTCACCGCGCCTATACGGCCACGCCCAGGGGCGGATCCTATGTATGTAGTTGTGGGTGCGGCTGCACCCAGAGCTTAAGAAAATTTCAGTGCAATCACTCCTTTATTTATCACAATTGCACCCATAAAGATCACAAACATGCACCCATAAAAGCAAGGAAACGAAGACCAAGCAGCCTAAACTACAATGTTGCACCCACCTTGAGCAAGCTCTAGCTCCGCCACTGGCCACGCCGGTGGCGACCGCGTCCGCACGTGGCCTTTGCTATTAGCTGCTGTCCCCTCCGCGGCGCAAATTGCGGACAGAAGAATGCGATTCGTATGGCAGCAAACTTACCAACGTTAGCTGTTGTCTCGTCCCTGGGGTGCCTCTGGAATTTTGGCCGTGCTCCCGGCTCTTGTCTTGTTGCTGGTCGGCATCGTTGTGGCCGAGCTTGACACGGCACAATGCGAAACTATCAATCTCGATCTAGACATGTCAGTATATTTTCAGCCTTGTTTTGGGTGGATATGTGGGTGTCAACATCAATGGTGAGGAAAGTAATTTCTTTAGGACATGTAAGGGGCTTAGGCAGGGAGATCCCCTGTCTCCCCTTCTTTTCAACTTAGTAGGAGATGTCTTGACTAGAATGCTAAGCAAGGCTGCAGAGGCTAATTTAATAAGAGGGCTGATGACTAAGTTTAGACCAGAAGGGATTGTATCACTGCAATATGTAGATGATACAATCCTCTTCTCAAGTGCTGAACTAGGAAATCTTAGGAACTTAAAAGCTACTCTGATCTGCTTTGAAAATATTTCCGGCATGCACATTAACTATCACAAGAGTGAAATAGTGCCGATGAACCTTGAGGAGGAGAAAATTCATGAGATAGCCCATGTGTTTGGGTGTCCAGTTGGAAGTTTCCCTATGAAATACCTGGGGTCCCTGAATTCTTATATCGGGTGCAAGATGGAACAGGTAGACAACGGAAGCAAAAACCCAAGGCGTATCGCCGGCGATCTCCCGTTCTAGCCACCAAAACTTCCTCCTGATCGGTGCATCGGGTTCGCCATGCCCTGATCTCTCTAGTGGTGCTCTCCCTTGGATCCAGAAACTGCTTCCTCTGGATGCGATGTGGATCTCCACGGGATAAGGCATCAGGTTTTCTGGGATCTTAAGGTAATCTCTTTCCGCTTCCCCCTAGTCTTCTCCATGGATCTCAATAGTCTGGATTTTCAACCGGGTCTTGACCTGCAAGCGGATATCTGGAGAAAATTCAAATTGTCGGTCAATTACTCCGCTCAGAATGAGCAAGATGAGTTCTTTCTCCTCGCCTCTTTTGAAAGATGCAGATTCAGGCTTACTGAGGACTCTGTGGGTCATTTACTGCAAGTTGCTCTTAGGGGATCTTCTAAGGCCTTCAATGTTTTGCATGTCCAAGATCGGGTTTCTATCAGTGTGATGCCTTCAAGGTCTATTTCAATCTCTGGGGTAGTGGCGGTGCCCAATGGTCCAAGGAAACCAGAGATTTTGATAGTGAGGAACAAACTTCTTGGACACTAGTTCAGCGGAAAAAGCCGCAGAAGAAAAACTGGAGGCGAATCAGTTCACCGGGACCGCAGAAAACCTCATCTCTGTCAGTACCATCTGACGCCAGGAGGGCTACGACCAATCATGCCATTGGGTCAGTGCTAACAGGGGCTAATGCAATCCCGGTGAATCAAGTCATTCCCAGCAATTCAATTAGCAGTGCAATGACTAGCAATGGATCGCAGTTTCGGGCAAGTGTCTTTGATAGAATTCAATTTCAGAAAAGTTCAGTGTTCTCTCGACTGAATACAGAAGATTTGGAAAGGAATGCCAGGGAGGAAATCTTGGCTACTCAGGTTGAACCTTCGAGGGATAAACCAGGGATAGCAACTATGCAGCAAAAGCAGAAGGAAATTTTGGGTTCAGCTGAGGGAGCGGTGAACAAGGCGGGTTCATCGCGTAAGCCAATGGTCAATTCAAATTTCAAACAACTGGAGCATGTTACTGGGCTTCCTACGACTGTGCCAAGAATAAGGATCCATCATTACTGTGAGCGGTGCATGCTCTTGGGCCACTCTAGAAAATATTGCCGGAACCCAATTAGGTGCAGCAACTGTCGGAACTGGGGCCATATTACTAACAATTGCACCAACCAGCCCATCAACAAGGGATTCCAGCCCAAGATAAATCCGGTTGATTCTTTCAATAGAATTAATAATGAGCAATGGGCCGTGCTTAAACCCCAAAATTGGTTCAAGAATATGTCAGCCCGAAGGGTCCGAGTTCGAGTCGTCCTCCAGTTATGGAAACTCTTGCCGACTTTGGTCAGGCTGGGAAAACATTTGGAAATACAAGAACAGAGGATCCCAACCCTTCGACTTCTCCGGATATAGTACTACAACTTGCCCCCAAAAGCCCCAGTTTTCCGCTGGCAAAACAAACCCTGCAAACAATCGCTGAAGAACCTCACCCTAATCGCGCTGGCCCTGAGTCCGGTGAGATGGCTTATCAACGCGCTGATCCATCTCCATGGGTGCCAAGGAACGCTGAGCTTGTCGAGGTGGCAAACAGGAAGGTGATGGTGCGTGCAGTGGCGCGCCGACCGCCGCCACATCATGAGGACTTTGGTATTGTGACCATCACACCTCTCGAGGAGGATTTGGAGGTCCCTGACCCTTTGCAGCAGCAGCCACAACAACTGGATCAGCCCAATATGCCTAACCAGATTCAGATGGAAGTACACCCAGGAGAAGCATTTGTTGAGATGAATGATTTTGTGAATGACCTGATAAATGAGGGTGAACCCGTAGGGGATGATCAACTAGAGGATAGTCAACTTACCTTCCAGGTTTCTGACAGTATCATGGGAGGCTGGACATGTATATATAGTTGCTTCTTGCTCTCGTTCGCCCGCCCGAACCACCGCATCGTGCCATGGGCTCATCTCCCGATGAGCGAGCGAAAAGCTTCTTGAACCATGTATCGCGCGAGATGCATGGTGGCGCTAGCTTAGGTGCATGTCAAGTCAGCGGCGTCCTGATCCTCTTTCGTCGATTGCAAGGCAAATGTGACGGCATCCGCATGCCCGAGATGCATGACCAACGCGCGCGAATGTCCAACCCGCAGTCTCTCGCGGCGAAGGGCCGGCGTCTGGAGGGAGCTTTTGGCCGGGCCGTCAACCAACGTCACCGCGCCTATACGGCCACGCCCAGGGGCGGATCCTATGTATGTAGTTGTGGGTGCGGCTGCACCCAGAGCTTAAGAAAATTTCAGTGCAATCACTCCTTTATTTATCACAATTGCACCCATAAAGATCACAAACATGCACCCATAAAAGCAAGGAAACGAAGACCAAGCAGCCTAAACTACAATGTTGCACCCACCTTGAGCAAGCTCTAGCTCCGCCACTGGCCACGCCGGTGGCGACCGCGTCCGCACGTGGCCTTTGCTATTAGCTGCTGTCCCCTCCGCGGCGCAAATTGCGGACAGAAGAATGCGATTCGTATGGCAGCAAACTTACCAACGTTAGCTGTTGTCTCGTCCCTGGGGTGCCTCTGGAATTTTGGCCGTGCTCCCGGCTCTTGTCTTGTTGCTGGTCGGCATCGTTGTGGCCGAGCTTGACACGGCACAATGCGAAACTATCAATCTCGATCTAGACATGTCAGTATATTTTCAGCCTTGTTTTGGGTGGATATGTGGGTGTCAACATCAATGGTGAGGAAAGTAATTTCTTTAGGACATGTAAGGGGCTTAGGCAGGGAGATCCCCTGTCTCCCCTTCTTTTCAACTTAGTAGGAGATGTCTTGACTAGAATGCTAAGCAAGGCTGCAGAGGCTAATTTAATAAGAGGGCTGATGACTAAGTTTAGACCAGAAGGGATTGTATCACTGCAATATGTAGATGATACAATCCTCTTCTCAAGTGCTGAACTAGGAAATCTTAGGAACTTAAAAGCTACTCTGATCTGCTTTGAAAATATTTCCGGCATGCACATTAACTATCACAAGAGTGAAATAGTGCCGATGAACCTTGAGGAGGAGAAAATTCATGAGATAGCCCATGTGTTTGGGTGTCCAGTTGGAAGTTTCCCTATGAAATACCTGGGGTCCCTGAATTCTTATATCGGGTGCAAGATGGAACAGGTAGACAACGGAAGCAAAAACCCAAGGCGTATCGCCGGCGATCTCCCGTTCTAGCCACCAAAACTTCCTCCTGATCGGTGCATCGGGTTCGCCATGCCCTGATCTCTCTAGTGGTGCTCTCCCTTGGATCCAGAAACTGCTTCCTCTGGATGCGATGTGGATCTCCACGGGATAAGGCATCAGGTTTTCTGGGATCTTAAGGTAATCTCTTTCCGCTTCCCCCTAGTCTTCTCCATGGATCTCAATAGTCTGGATTTTCAACCGGGTCTTGACCTGCAAGCGGATATCTGGAGAAAATTCAAATTGTCGGTCAATTACTCCGCTCAGAATGAGCAAGATGAGTTCTTTCTCCTCGCCTCTTTTGAAAGATGCAGATTCAGGCTTACTGAGGACTCTGTGGGTCATTTACTGCAAGTTGCTCTTAGGGGATCTTCTAAGGCCTTCAATGTTTTGCATGTCCAAGATCGGGTTTCTATCAGTGTGATGCCTTCAAGGTCTATTTCAATCTCTGGGGTAGTGGCGGTGCCCAATGGTCCAAGGAAACTAGAGATTTTGATCGTGAGGAACAAAGTTCTTGGACACTAGTTCAGCGAAAAAAGCCGCAGAAGAAAAACTGGAGGCGAATCAGTTCACCGGGACCGCAGAAAACCTCATCTCTGTCAGTACCATCTGACGCCAGGAGGGCTACGACCAATCATGCCATTGGGTCAGTGCTAACAGGGGCTAATGCAATCCCGGTGAATCAAGTCATTCCCAGCAATTCAATTAGCAGTGCAATGACTAGCAATGGATCGCAGTTTCGGGCAAGTGTCTTTGATAGAATTCAATTTCAGAAAAGTTCAGTGTTCTCTCGACTGAATACAGAAGATTTGGAAAGGAATGCCAGGGAGGAAATCTTGGCTACTCAGGTTGAACCTTCGAGGGATAAACCAGGGATAGCAACTATGCAGCAAAAGCAGAAGGAAATTTTGGGTTCAGCTGAGGGAGCGGTGAACAAGGCGGGTTCATCGCGTAAGCCAATGGTCAATTCAAATTTCAAACAACTGGAGCATGTTACTGGGCTTCCTACGACTGTGCCAAGAATAAGGATCCATCATTACTGTGAGCGGTGCATGCTCTTGGGCCACTCTAGAAAATATTGCCGGAACCCAATTAGGTGCAGCAACTGTCGGAACTGGGGCCATATTACTAACAATTGCACCAACCAGCCCATCAACAAGGGATTCCAGCCCAAGATAAATCCGGTTGATTCTTTCAATAGAATTAATAATGAGCAATGGGCCGTGCTTAAACCCCAAAATTGGTTCAAGAATATGTCAGCCCGAAGGGTCCGAGTTCGAGTCGTCCTCCAGTTATGGAAACTCTTGCCGACTTTGGTCAGGCTGGGAAAACATTTGGAAATACAAGAACAGAGGATCCCAACCCTTCGACTTCTCCGGATATAGTACTACAACTTGCCCCCAAAAGCCCCAGTTTTCCGCTGGCAAAACAAACCCTGCAAACAATCGCTGAAGAACCTCACCCTAATCGCGCTGGCCCTGAGTCCGGTGAGATGGCTTATCAACGCGCTGATCCATCTCCATGGGTGCCAAGGAACGCTGAGCTTGTCGAGGTGGCAAACAGGAAGGTGATGGTGCGTGCAGTGGCGCGCCGACCGCCGCCACATCATGAGGACTTTGGTATTGTGACCATCACACCTCTCCCTGGTAATGAGATTTTCTTTCACGACATCCATGAGGTGGTGCAAGAGTTCCTTGTTGATTTCAAGAGAGTTCGCATTCATGATATTCAGCCGACTCATTTAGGACAGGCCCTAGTCAGGTTTGAATATGTGCATGATAGAGATAATCTGATTAATGCTGGAGTCCATCATTATGGGGGGTGTGACTTTGTGATACGGAGACACAATGAAGCCAGAAACTGGAGGGGGTTGGATTTTAACAGAGAATGTTGGTTGTTATTGCTGGGCTTTCCTCTAGATTATCGTTCAACCGATTACATAAAGTCTGCTCTTTGTAGTTTTGGTAAAGTAGAATCCTGGGAAGATGAAAAAGGATAGTTGGCTCGATTACTTGTGAAAGCAAAAGTAACCGATCTGCAGGATGTCCCACAATTTCTTGTACTGACTGACGTTGAGGGTTATCGTGGGAACTCATGGACAGTCCAATGTGAAATCATCAATCAGTGTCTGCTTGGCGCCAATGCTGCAGATGAGGAGCCTGTGCCTGAATTGGTCAATGGGGCTCCAATGGAATATGCATTCTTTGGGTATGGTCAGCCAGGACAAGCACCACCGCAGAATAATCAACATGAGGAAGCAGAGCAAGCAGACCAGGATGATCAGGCAGCGCGGGGAGCCTGGTTACAGAATGGTCCTCCAAATGCAGCACCTGCAGCCCTAGAAGAAGGTGTCCTCCATGCCCAAGAAGAAGAGGCACCAGGAGAGCAGCACATGGAGGAACAACTGCCCGATCTCAACGAAGCCCCAGCTGAAAATGACATGGAAATTGTATTAGATGAGGCAGCCCCTCAAGTAGAGCACCAGTTTGATCTGAATATGTCAATGGAGGAGGATGTGGAGGTCCCTGACCCTTTGCAGCAGCAGCCACAACAACTGGATCAGCCCAATATGCCTAACCAGATTCAGATGGAAGTACACCCAGGAGAAGCATTTGTTGAGATGAATGATTTTGTGAATGACCTGATAAATGAGGGTGAACCCGTAGGGGATGATCAACTAGAGGATAGTCAACTTACCTTCCAGGTTTCTGACAGTATCATGGGAGGCTCAATGGACTCTGAAGCATCAGTTAATCAACCAGTACTTGGGGGACAAAATGCAGAGGTGGTCCTAGCTCTCGCAGCAGAAGTCAATAATCCAATGGCAGCCTTCTTACCACTAGATCTCCAGATGGATGATCTGATTGGTGACCAAGTGCAACAACATGGGCAAGGGAATGTGAACTTGCAGGTGAGTTTTAAGCAGTTCCAAGGGGAACTGAGGCCAGACCCTGTGTTCCAAAGGATGTTTGACTCCTTGAGTTTTACAAGGCACAAGCAGCCCAGCCTAGACTGTTATAGGCTATGGGCCAGATATTTCTCACCAGTTGGTCTTGCTGAACCAAGGATCTCTATACCACTAGAGTGGGCTTCTTTCATCATTGCAATGTTGTTGTCTCCAGAAGCATTTGACTCTGCTAAGTCACTACTCATTTCCAAGGCATGGGAAATTATCAGAAAGTATGCTGACAAGGATGAGGAGATGCCCTTCATGGTTCCAGCTAAATGTCCTGTGGAAAGCAAAATCCTCTGTCAGTTGGCTCCAAATGAATCTACACCTATTACAGGTGAGCCTGAGGAGCAAATTACTGATGAGGACCCAGATGAAGAAGAGGTTGTTTCTACCTCACCAGCTCCTGCAGAAAACACTCATAGTGGCCTTGCTGAAATTACAGCTATGAAGGAGAAGTATGGCTGCTCAGAGATTCTTGTCGAGTCAGAAGTCAGGAGAAGTGCAAGAATTAAGAGCAACACGAAAGGTTTTAAGCACAACTCCTGCCAGAGCAAAAACTATTTTGGTTGCAACGCAGAACCACCAACTCTTTCACCAAGCATCATCAAGAATCTGGGAACTGAATTTTGCAACATGTCACCAGAGAAAGTGGGAGAAGAAGCCCTAAAGAAGAAGAGGAAAGTTGTGACACCCCGTGTCACTGATTAGGCCAGCCTCTGAAAATGACCAACTGAACAAAAGCTCAAACCAAATCAATTCAA